>JAXRKP010000758.1:142500-160000 GCA_037039925.1 Doris montereyensis | reverse complement strand
CTCTGTCACGCCTTCAAATCAGGGTTCATCATCATCATCATCATCATCATCGTCATCATCAACTAGCTCGTCTGCCCAAAACAGCGGCACAGGAGCAGCACATTCCAATGCAATCCAGGACGTTTTCGAAATGTTGCTCTTTGGCAAAAAATCCTTCGGGTCAAGGTCAGTCCAATGGCGGCCTAACAGGGCAATTTGGCAACGGTGTCTCTGGCATAGGTAATTATTGTAGTCAGATAACGAAAAGAAATAATTTCAGTCAGACTATTTAAAAAAAATCTTTTTCTTTCTTTCTTTCTTTCTTTCTTTTTACTCTCTTATTTGTTTATGTTATACTTTTACGCATGTTTTATTCCTTGCTTTCTTCCTCTTCTATGATATGCCTTGCATTCGTTTGCTTGCCTTTTCTTTCTTCCACTTGCTGCTTTTGCCTTCTTTCTGTCATTGTCTTCTATTACTTATTACAACAGTGTCTTCATAGCTCTTACTCTTAGCTTTCTGTATTCCATCCTTTTGTTTTGCTGTCTTTTGTTTCCATTATTTCTTCTTGTTTTTTCTTCCTTCTCTCTGCTCTATCTTTTCCGTCGGTACTTCTCTATTCATTTCATTGTCGGAACACTGTTGGGTCTTCATGGTGAGGGAGTGGGGGTGGGGATTGAGGCGTATTTTTTACAATTTCTTGAACGACTCCTGAGGCTACTGGTATAGTAGGTCCTCCTTCTTTCCTTTCATTCTTTCGCGTATCTGTCATCTTGCTGTTGTTTCATAATGTACACTGA
Source organism: Doris montereyensis (assembly GCA_037039925.1). Taxonomy (NCBI): domain Eukaryota; kingdom Metazoa; phylum Mollusca; class Gastropoda; order Nudibranchia; family Dorididae; genus Doris; species Doris montereyensis. The sequence goes on along the minus strand of JAXRKP010000758.1, from coordinate 159,221 downwards.
GATCACCGCATAATTATGAAAAATTTACCAAACAAATACCGACTCTTGGCGTAATGTTTGCATGTTTTTTTGCCTGGATGAACATCGCAGATCTCCAGTTTGTTGGACTGACACCATATGTCTTGTTGGTCCATGCACCCTTTCATCATAATACATGTATGTCAAAATGTCATTCCCTTCTTTACAATATTGTCTACCTCAGAAGGTGCATTCATAATAATAGAGTCTGCCAATCTATGGGCGTAACAACGCCCCCCCCCTCTCTTGAGACCCTGAAATTCCCTACAAGGGGAAATTCCTCCTGGTTGAGAACTACTGCCATACAATAGAAACGTGGAAACTCCAATCACACTGAAATGATATTACACGTATTGATGACATTTTAAACACATATTTTTCAAATTTTATCCTTCTCCAAAAAAAAAAACAACCCAATTCCCTGCAGGAGGCAATGCCATCTCGTCTCACATGGAAAATACGTTCAAGGCCAGAGCGTCACGAGATATGGGATGTCGCTTCTTGCCAGAGCTTTTGGAGCTGGAAATCTCACCCACAATGCCTCTAGACTGTCATAATAAATGTCCATTTCCCTACGTCAACTCGCAGCAGAGGTTTGGCGTCTATTGTGTCTGCTGTCCACCTGGCAGTGAGTTTCTTTTATTCTTTTGTTTTAAAAAAACCAATCTCCTTTCATTTAGATAAAGAATATCATGTAAGTAGTACACATCGTGTTATTATTTTTTATTATGTAATAACTTCCACAGCCGCTTAACATTAACAGTAAAATTGACGTAAATATTGTAAAACTAAGTTATGACGTCATTATAGACAATAAATGTCAGAGATTCATTAGTCCTTTGTTGCCTCATAGGACATACTACTCAAGTCAGTGTTACATAATCTTGTGAATGAATAACTGATACCAAAAAGTTCTGATACCATTCTAAAAAGTTCATTTAAATAATCTTGTATAGGCATTTGGTTAATATTTTGATGTGGTAGTAAAAGAAAGCATGTTTCAATCGGCATATTGATGATGCTTTTAATACTTGATTGTTAAAAAAAAGAGTCTTGTAAATGGCTTGATGCATTGCTATTCATCATCCAAATGGATTGAAGTCTTCATTCTATCTATTTTCATCTTGAATGAATAAACGGATGAATGAATGAAAAACTTTTTGAAAGCATTCGATTCCGGTTAAGATATCGGCATATCATGACGTACAGTGACAGCATTGTTACCGGTTAGTATTGGAATCTTATATTACAAAATTTTCAAAGCTCAAGATTTGATAGAAACACTGATGACAATGGCCTTCTCCCAAAAATGCTCAATCTCACAAACTCTTTCCATTTCCCACCGCAGTCAACCTTCTGTCTCTCTCTTTCCAAAGTCGATCAAACCACACCATGTCCATCTTGAGGAGGCGAAAGTACCTGGCAGACAACCTCCTGGCAGTCATGTCTTAAGGAACAAAAGGCATAATTTATTTTATCTTGTGCGGCTTCTGTGTTATCTTTGAAGAAAACTAAAACATAAGTAATAATAATGATAATAATAATAATGATGATAATAATAATAATAATAATAATAATAATAATAATAATAATAATTATATTAATTATAATAATAATAATAATAATAATAATAATAATAATAATAATATAATAATAATGATAATAATAATAATAATAATAATAATAATAATAATAATAATAATAATAATAATAATAATAATAATAATAATAATAATAATAAATAATAATAATAATAATAACAATAATAGGTAATAATAATAATAATAATAATAATAATATTAATAATAATAATAATAATAATAATAATAATAATAATAATAATAATAATAATAATAATAATAATAATAATAATAATAATAATAATAATAATAAATAATAGTTAGTAAGAGATACGCCAGGTAGGAGAGGAGTTTGAGATTTTGGAATGTGATTTGACTGTAATTTAATGTCATAAAAATGATTATTACTAGGTGTAGTAACTTTTTTTCATTGCAAATTTAACTTGTCCACCATGGATTTAGTGATTAGTAAACTACTACTGGTACGAATAAAAAATACAATACATTATTCAATTTCTGCAGGTCTTTTGAGTGAAAATTTGATATCGTGTTCTATTTCTACTGTCCTGTAGTTTGTCCTTCTTCACCAGCTTCTTCAATCATATTTTGTTTTGTTAATCCTCTACCTCCTCTCTCTCTTGCTTTATATGTTTTTGTATGTTTTTGGTTGTTTTGTTGAATTGTTCATCTGTATGTGTTTGTGTGTGTGTGTGTGTGTGTGTGATGATGAAACTTACTTCGCCAACCATATGCGTGATCTCAGGGTGCATTGAGAGCAAAACAGCAAGGTGAAGATAAGTTTGGGGAAAGAGTGAAAGAAAAGAAGTAAGACCTACCAGCAAGAAAGCCCAACCACCCACTTCACCCATCCACTTAATCATGATGAAAGACATTCAAAAGAGTGAGAGGGAAAGAAGAGACCTACCAGCAAGTCCTGCCAACTACCCACCCCTTTCTCCTTTGTGGCATGAATTCACTTCAAGAGGTCAGCTCATTCTATGATGAGCCATGCTGCACCACAATCACAAAGTATAAACACTGATCCTATCATATTGAATAAAACTTCACTGTGCATATAAACATAACAATAATATAATAAAATATATGACTTTAAAATCAGATAAAACTCCCAGCAATACTCAGAATTGAGTACCTCACTAAGAAGACAAGAAAGAAGATTTCCAGAATATGTACAAACTTATTACATAAATCAGCCAGTTTATTGCAAGTGCATACAGTTAATGTAGATACAAATAAATTTCTTAAAGTATTTCTAATTAATTAAAGCTAAGGTCAACAGTTCACAAACAGAAATCCAACATGGACATATTAACTGTCGATCCAGGCGGATAGACAAAAGGTGGAATTGTGACTCACTGTCTCAAAAGAGATGACAGGTACTAGGTTTTGTCTCAATAGAATTTTACCCTGTCCTCTTTACGTCGGGATGTCAGGGAGAATTAAGTATAGAAAAATAAGATTAAAAAAACAATATAAATGTGAAAGAAAGAACAACAAAAATAAGAGAAGCAACTAGTACCAGCCACCTACAAATTATTTGAGACGGTAAAAGTTAATAAGATAGTGTACAAGAAGTAAGTAAATAAAATGATGAAAAAAAGTTGAAAGCTAATAAATGAAGTATAAGAAAAGAAGAAATTGATTATTCAAGCAAATCCATGAATAGATCTATAAATGGATGACTAAATACAGAAGTAAATAAACAAAAAGCTATATAAATAAACTAATAAATGAATAAATAAGTAAACAAATAAATAAATAAGAAAAAAAAAGAAGAAAAAAGAAAAATAAATAAAAATAAACAAATATATAAAAATAAGTAAATAAATAACTAAATAAATAAAGAGGACAGATATGTAGACATATAAGTACTCAGGTAGGTTGGTAGGTAGGTAGATAGGGTAGGTAGGTAGGTAGGTAGGTAGGTAGGTAGGTAGGTAGGTAGGTAGGTAGAATTGGTAGATAAAAAGTCTATAAAACTTCATGTTGGACTCTATGGCTTGTGTCTGCATATGTCATTATGAGTAACAATGAAAAGATCGAAGTTGAAGAAAATGTGAAAAGGGAAGCAATTCAAATCCATCAATACAGTGAACCGATAGACTACAACTGAATTGGCTATCATTACACAGAGGAAATTACAAAATTATTCAAATGAAAATACATACTATGTAAGCTTACATTTACAATAAATAATATAAGGTTTCCTATGCTAAGGTTGTTATCATGAGAAATTATTACAGTGTGAGCTTATAACGAATACATAAAATTGTATGTCTATAAAATTTGCATCACAGAATTGAAAGTCTGAAAATAAATCCTCAGTGGACGGATTTTACTTTCAAGATATTTTCTCTCATTATGGATGGATTAATGTTCCAACAAATAAGCAACAAATGTATCATTTAAAACTTTAAAAAAAAGAAAAAGAAAAAGAAACAGCATGAAAAAAGGCAGAGCCTAAATAAGAAAACAAATATATACGTATATATATATATATATACTAAACCAGATTCTCCCATGATAATACTGGAAAGCTCCATGACTTCTTGACTGAATATCTGATTGCCTGTCAGCACTTTTTGAGAGCTAGAGTGTTTATAGGTAGGGAATTTTGAGAATATTTTTTGCAACCCAAACGAATTGAGTCGTATAAAAAGACAAAAAGTTTTTAAGAAACTGGTAAAAGTAAATAAACAGTGGATATAGATCTAGATAGACACAATACTGTCACATTTCTCTAACCTTTTTATACATTGCATGAACCAAAAATATGAAACAGTTGGGGTTTTTCATCCTTTCTTTCATTCTCTTTTAGGTTCCTGCTTGTAGATAACATATTAATTTCAAGTAAAGTCATTAGAAATCAATGCCTAAAAAAAATGCGACAGAGGAAAATATAATTGACTTTCAAGTCCTGCTTTATCATGGCAAAATTATGCGATGTGTGCAAATAATTTCTTCCAGATCAATTTTTTATGACTATTTCAGTTCAAATTAAGGTATTCACAATACTGTAAATAAGAAGAAGCCATTGAAGGAAATTAATGCATCACAGATTAGATCAGATGACAATTTATAAAGAAAGACATTCAAATTAAATTGGCATAATCTTGGAAATCTTTGGTATGTGTAAATGCTTGAGTCTTTCTTATCTCTTGGAATGATTGAATAGAGCCATCCAATCGAAAATTAATTAGCAGACATTATTTAGCTATATTTTTTTCTTTCTGCTGCAAATTCCGTCTCTCCATTACCATTTAAACTCCACAAGACTCTAGAACTGCACTTATTTTATAAGGATAATAACAACTTTTAAATGTTTCTAACAGTAAAGCACTGAGTACTGAGACATGAAAGAGATGGAAATGTTATTTCATAAGTGTGTCTATAACAAAGAATACATTTCCTTTGGTAGAAATATTTCAGCGTTGAATTTGGTAAATTGAACTTTTTTCTCAGAATCAAACAGCACCACAACCACTCTAGCACAGCTGTGATGATTTCATGTTGAATGTTTCAGATAGAGGGGCAGAATAAAATTGTGCCTGTTTTTGTTTTTGTTTTGTTGTTGTTGTTGCTTGTTCCCTTGATTCAATTTCATCTCTTCTTTAAAAGTCTTTATTTACACCATATCATGGTAACAGCTGAATCATCAGCAGCTTGAATGATAAAAGTCCTTTTCACAGTGTAATATATAATGAAAAGGAAGAAGAAAAAAAACAGAAGAAAAAAACAAATGAAAACACAAAAAAACAAAAAAACAAACCAAAACATAACAACAAAACCCAAACAAATACTGAAACAAAGACGTTAACAAAATAATTGTAAAAATCCAGTTTGTCACTGACCTATAAAAGTGTATGTTTACATGAATAGAAAGTAATATATTGTTATTTAAAAAAAACCCAACACAACCCAAACATGAAAAAGTCTAATTTTTCGCAAAATATACAAAATGCAACATTGCAATTTGACTGTACTAGAGAAATACAAAACATATAAAATACTAAATTATTATCTAAATTGTATAATGAGGAAGCCATCATCTACAGCACATACAATGAACTGATTGAGACAGAAGGCATTATTGGCATGGTAATATCAATGAAGGACACGTAAACCCAATATGCAAGGACTCAAGGTAATGGTACAGAAAAAGTTGGATAAGAAATGTTTAAGTTAAGATATTATTGTATAAATTGAATCATGTGGAACAGTGCAATGTAAAGGCACTTATTGAGAAGAAGTTCTCAGAAAAACAGAAAACATGAGCAAGACATCACGTTTACAAACATACAAATTTTGCAAAAGATACTATATTCAGCAGTTCCTTTCCTTGATGGCTATTTCAATGAATGATCATACATTTAAGACATGATTTCAGCAGCAACAGGTAAATGTGGTAAAACAAAGTTGTCATGAAAATATAATTTAAAAAAACATCTTAAAAGGCACAGAGTCTGTATGAGCGGAGAATCTCAAATAGAAAATAAGTACAGTGGTTATATAAACATGGCCTTTCATAAAATATAAACTTATAAAACTTATCACAGGATACATATATATATATATATATATATATATATATATATATATATATATATATATATATATATATATATATATATATATATATATATTATATATATATATATATATATATAATTATGGTAATAATCACAATGCTTAAATACAGAAAATGTAATCAAGCCACTTTTCTTAGGTGATAATCAATCAATTCATTAGACAATAATACCTCGCCCATCAATATTAATTATTACATTGCTGGTGAAAGAGATACAAACAATATGTAGAATTAACTCAAACCCTTAAACTTTACCGCTTTAACATGAAAACCAAATCTCCATCTTCTGTTAGTGATAAAAGAAAGGAAAAACCACTACAATTGTCATCGCATACATGCATAATGCAACCATCCAAATAAACTGAATTATTTTTTTATTTTTTATTAATCATTTCAAACAAATATTATTTCTTAACAAGATTTATATTCTTAATAATTCAAAAGTTGAAAGTTTCATGATAAGGAAAAAAGAAAAAAAACAACCTTAACTCCCCCCTTCCAACCAAACTGTACAATGAGCAGCCTAAGAAAAAATCAAACAAGTATATCAACTTACAACTCACAACTCACGTTAAAGCACAAACCTCAGGTTGATACCAAGCGCAGATAGTAAAACAGTCTCATGTGTGAATGACCGTATTATGATAGGTTCAGTGAGAAAAATGTATAACATATGGCCTTGAGAGAGTGGCAATGACTAAATAGCAGCAAGCAGAGCTTGAAGTAGCAGATGAGGATGTTGCGTTTCTTACTACTAGGAATGACACGGATGGACAAATTCAGTCAGAAATAAGTCTGTAAGGGGGACAGCTCAGGTTTACTAATATGATAGACTAAAGTGGTTTTGACATGCAGACAAGAGGTTTTTTTAAAAAGAAGTGAGGCAGACTAAAAGAAGATACATGGATATCACTAAAGGGGGATATGAAAATCGTTGGGCAAAAGTGGACGGGTGGGGGTGAGGTGTTCAACCTCTGTTGAGGTTAGGCCAAAAGAAGAAGAAGAGTCGGTGAGAACTCTAAAATTTACTGTAGCAATGATTTCTATTGGAACAAATTCATGTATCAAATGTATCATCACATGTATCATCAAATGTATCATCACATGGTTGAAATTGAGATCCATGGGCCGGTTTGAAACTGACGGCAGTTGATGATCGGCAGGTGACTGGGAATTACTGTGGTATCTGAAGCTTGATGACTTCTTTTCCTTTTCTGATACTTGCTTAGAAAAGCTCTGAATGACGTAATAAAAAAAATAAAAAAAGGAGAAAGAAAAAAGAATAGAAGAATATTAAAGGTTGATTGAAGAAGACCATAAATGTGAAATGAGATATCTATCAGATAATAACGGTAGGCGTTAAAGATTGAATCAAAGAAAATTTGATTTCACAATACAGCCTTGAATTAACACACATCATTTTAATTGATTTCAATATGGCATGAAGCCATAATCAAAGACAAGATATAAGAGAATAGCTTGTTTCAAAGTTTGTAGTAGAATAATTGCCAAAGACATGGTGACTTTGTCCTGCAAATTGTGTCCACTTCGACAGATCTTTAAGCTTTATTTTTTCATAATTTATGATTTTAAATCACACAATGAGTAAAATGATGTAAAAGATTTGTGGCTTGTGGTGTGGGAAAATGGGCTGGGGGGGGGTGGGGGGTGTGATGGAGATGGGAGAGTGGTGGCAATGTGCTGGCTATGTGGCTTTACGAGAATGGTAGAAAAATAAAAATAACAAACATATACTTCTACTCTTATCAAAAACTTAACATGTAATTTTCATGAGAAAAAAAAGACTTTACATGTAAAAGCTTCATTGAAACAAAGAAAATGGACCTTCATTAACATCATATTATCATTTATTCTAGTTTAATCCATGATTGCAAAATTCACAAAAGCTTATAAATGACATTAGTCCATTAATGATAATGGTTTGTGAAAAAAACTTAACAGTGTTTACCATGCATCGCTGAGGTCAATATTTAATTTTTAACTCTTACTTAAAAGATTGTTTTCTTTTTGCGGATTTTATATTACCAAATAGTATTTCAGATACACAAATACAATTACTCATGATTTGGTGTCTTTAAAACTGATTCGCAGATAATGATGAACAAAGCTATTATACAAAAACCTTTAAACAAAACAAAAAAGGAGTAGAAGAAGATACATGGTGAAAATAAACCTGATGAAAGAGCCATGAGTTTACAAAGTGTGAGATCTATCTTTATTTTTGTGCATAAATAACACAGCTTCGCATTTTTCATTGTGACCATAGATTATATCATAAATAGTCCTGTGATGAATTTTAATTGGTGAGTAACTTGAATTCTTTCTTGACGATATTTACAATGTAAAGTTATAAACCATACTACTTCTATTTCACTACAAAAGATGAAGGTGCACATTAGGATATTACAAATCATTTACTTTGGACAATCGTCGGTGGTTGATGTTTTTCTTTGTTTTTTGTTGGAGTTTTTGTTGTTGTTGAGAGGTGGGATCATTGGATACATTTCAAAGCAAAATGTGTGATTTGTATTAAAATTATAGGCCTATAAATGTACCTGTATTGCAGGTGAGTTTGTGTCTTTGAGTATGTATGTGTTGTCAGTGTTTGCGAGTGAAAGAAACATGAAAGAAAATAATAAAAATGTTTTTTTTTTCATATGTAAAAAATAAAATACAGTCAAAGCAAGAAAATAAAAGTTAGATGGATATATTTTCATATAAGTTGAAGAAAGTGGAAAATATATTGATGTTATTCCTCATGCATGTATAAAAAAACTAAACATGAAAAGCAGTCCATATATCAGGTACCCTTTGTTAATACGAGGGAATCTTGATATCAATATTGATTCTAGAAAGAGAGGTGTGTAAGTAGAGAAGATAATCATTGCCAAACAGCAGTAAATAAGATTAAATAAAGTGTGTTATCAAGAATAGAAATGACATTTGTTGAGCAGCTTGGTGATTCAAAGCTAAAAAGAGAAATTCCTCCTCTAAAGAAAAAAAGAGAGAAGAAGTTATATGGTGAAAATAAACTTAATGAAAGAGCCATGAATTTACAAAGTGTCTGAGATATATCTTTATTTTAGATCAAGGTCATGGACACATGAAAAGCTAAAAATCTGCATATTTTCTTCATATCGATGAAAAGATTCTGCAAATATGTATAATACCCCCAAAATAGCATGTTTATTGATAACATTCATCTTATAAGACAATATCAATAACCGGAGTATTTGTTGGCATTGATAAAAAGAAAGAAGTAGCCAGTTAATATATTTAGTTTTTTAAAAAACGATCCAGCACTGCAGACATCCATCCATGACCAGGATTCAAACTCAATCCAAGTTGCCAGTGGAAAGTAAACAGAGGAAAGAACCAGGACTAAGCACTGGATAGGGTAGCATTTGGTTGGTAGTCAGGTGGTACATGTCATTGAATAGGAATGGAATGCCATGGAATGGGTAGAGAGAAATGGGAGGAAATCAGACGCCTCTTTGTGTGTTTTTGTACCTGATTTAAGAGACAATAGATCTCCAAATCAGAAGCATCACTTAGGAATTTAAGACTCATCATGACATACGGGTTTGTTTCTGCACTGAGTGATAAGTGAGTCCATATGCAAGTAATTTTAACCAGGAGTAAAGCACTTGATTTCCTTTCATCTTTCCTCACTTACATCATTCATACTTTTCACAATGTATCCATTGCATTGTATCCTCAACTTTCTCTGTACCAAAGATAGAAGAACAATTTTTCTAATATCTTTGACTGTACTCAAGACTGCTTTGTTTAAAAAAAGAAAAGAAAAGGAGACTACACTAATCCTTGTCAACCAAAAGAAAAAAAAAAAGAAATTTATTGTTGCTGTCAACTATATATTATTTTAAAAATAGATGTAAAACTAGACAAAAGGGACTCATATATTATTCTATACGTAATACACATCTAGAGCAACTCTCATGGTGAAATCATCCGCAGTGATCACTCTTTCATGCTGTAGTAAACTCAATATGCTGCTCTCCACTCTAGATTTAATTTCTAAATCTCAATTTAAGGCATCAGTGGTCTCAGTTCTTTCCCTTGTCTGTGAGAATATTTCAAAAATGAGATGAGAGACACATTCTGTTGGAGTAGCCAATTTTAATGTCCTCTTACAATCATTTATTTCCTAGTGTAGTAAAAATGTACTCATGGACGACTTCATATTAAAATAACCCCCCCCTCCCTTTCCCCCCAAAATTCAGATGAGAATTGATCGATTTCTTTGGTGTATTCCTCATCAACAAGTAGTGGTTTCCAACAGAATTGAAAGAATAATGTTGCAAAGTGATTTTATCTCTTTTGTTTTCATTCATTTTCTTTTAACGCCAAAATATTTAATACCTTTTTTTTTAATCAAGAAAGGGTGGTTTTCCAATGTTCATGGATCAAAGAAAGATGAAACCATTCTCAGAAATTTAAAATAGTATGTTGTTGGGGGTATTTATTTAATTTGATGTTTATGGTGGCAGTGGCAGCATGGCAGTGCAAAGTGGCAAGAAAGCAGGAGGAGACAGAAGAGGGGAATGTGCAACATAACGATGATAGTAAATCTAGGCTCTAGTAGTAAAGGATGAAGTAGGAATTAACAAGTGGCAAAAAATCTATTGTTAGAACTAAGGTCACTATCTAGCAGCTCTTAAATTTAAACTCACTACCACCCAAATCAAGGGGGGGGAAGGAGAGACAAAAAAACCCGAAAAGAAAACCATTCAAACAAACAAAAAGAAGAAATTGTGTTATTTTCCATTAGAAAAGAAATAACATTTTAAAAATCAAATTTATTCTGTAAACGTGTAAAAATACAAAAGACTTCAAATAATTTCAATACAAAATAAGAAAGAGGAAGGATTAGATAATGTTATTGATAAAAGAGATTAATCCTCTTAGATTGATGCCACTTCTATGTTCCCTATTAAATGTAATAAATGCAAAGAAAATAAAGAAAAAGAAATCCCCCAAAATAACAAACAATTCCCTTGGATTCACCTTTGACTGATTTGCTTGGGCTGGAGATATGAAGTCGGATTAAATATTAAAATCAATAGTGCTTACTTCAGGGATATGGCTGATACACATTTTTAAGATGTCATTCACTTGGAAACAGACTTATCACTTTAAAAAACGACAGAAGTGGAAACTGACAGAAGGTGGTATAAGAAAATTTGCTTGCATGACATTCATATTTCAAGATTCCATTTCTGTTGTTCCACATCTCACAAAAATGCCCAATATTTAAACTTTCTATTTACAATACCCCCCCCCCCTCCCCCAAATAAAATAAAATATAACAGCAACAGAAAAAGTAACAACAACAGCTACAATAACAGCAATTACAACAACAAAATAAAAGTGCAAACAATTTTTCTGACAATTTGTTTTCTCATTTTAAAGACAAATAATAGATATAAGGATGCAAAGTGATATGATAAACTTTCATTTTCATTGAACAATGTTAATATCACATAACAGCTCTAAGGATCATATAATTTTTATATATAAGTTATGCTATAATAAAGGTTTAATTACAATGTATCAACGCTTCAAACCTGATAATTGTGATGGCCGCCTTTCTTCACTCTGATGTGAAGGTCTCGCCTAAAGTGGCGTTGAAATATCTCATCAGTTTCATCTCCGACTGATGTATCTGCTTTTCACTTTTGGTTTTTCACTTTTTCGTTGACCCCTGTCTCGAGGATGCATCAGCTGATTTTTCTAACATAGATCTGATCAGTCAAGAAGCAAAAATGGTTCATTACACAATGCAAGTTAATAAAAACTTTGTTCCCAAACTGTTCTGATTAACACCTCATATGGTAATAGTTTAATAGAAGATATTGTATACATCAACTTTTCCTGGAGTTTAATGGGATTTATTTATAACATAAGATGTTTTAGAGAGAGAGAGAGAGAGAGAGAGAGAGAGAGAGAGAGAGAGAGAGAGAGAGAGAGAGAGAGAGAGAGAGAGAGAGAGAGAGAGAGAGAGAGAGAGAGAGAGAGAGAGAGAGAGAGAGAGAGAGAGAGAGAGAGAGAGAGAGAGAGAGAGAGAGAGAAAGAGAGAGAGAGAGAGAGAGAGAGAGAGAGAGAGAGAGAGAGAGAGAGAGAGAGAGAGAGAGAGAGAGAGAGAGAGAGAGAGAGAGAGAGAGAGAGAGAGAGAGAAAGATATATATATATATATATATATATAAATATATATATATATATATATATATATATATATATATATATATATATATATATATATATATATATATATATATATATATATATATATATATATATATATATATATATATATATATATATATATATATATATAGAGAGAGAGAGAGAGAGAGAGAGAGAGAGAGAGAGAGAGAGAGAGAGAGAGAGAGAGAGAGAGAGAGAGAGAGAGAGAGAGAGAGAGAGAGAGAGAGAGAGAGAGAGAGAGAGAGAGAGAGAGAGAGAGAGAGAGAGAGACACACACACACACACACACACACAAACCCACACGCACGCAATATGCACCCATACAGAAAACACGACATGTCTTTGTAAATTGTAGCTTTTACAGGTATGAGCCTTTCCCATTTTTATTTTTTTTTCAAAAATTTCATGTGTTAGAACTGTCACAGTGTAACTGTAGTGATGACTTGCTCTTCACTAACTGTTTACACTTAGCTTAACCAAGGTCGTTAACAAAGGAAACATACATTGGCACTACAACAACTTAACCCCCCCCACTAAAACTGTCTTCCTGACATATTACCATATTGATGTTTAAGTTTGCGTTTTTCAAAAACATTTTCATAAATGTTTCATAACTTTGTAATTCTATTTTTACCTATAGCATGTGCGTTGTAATATACATTGATTTATGCATGTAAAATTCCATGATAAAATCAGGCATAACAACAAATCAACTGAAAATAGACAACAAAACTCATTGTAATCCAAGCAAGAAAGAAAGCAACACCCATAACTTTCAAGGTAATGCCTAGCCCTCTCCAACACTGACAATAAATGAGGAACCTTGAATTATCCTCAAATTTCTAAATATATCATAGTTTTGTCACATATTTTTGCATTTTTTCTGCTATTCAAAGTTGAAAAAATAACAAAACATCTGGACACTAAACCTCTATAAAATGCCTAATAGAACTGTAAAGTGACTATGAATATTATAACAAATACAGTCACACTTCAAAGAGTGAAATAATTACAATGTCTTTGAACCTCAAATCAATGGTAAAAAATGTGAAACTCCCACAACATTATGAAATGTATACTTGCATGGGACCAATTTTCTTTCAAAGCTCATTCACAACATAGTAATTTAATTTATAGAAAGCTAAAACATTTGCACAGTTCAAATGACCACAAAGAGAATCAGCCAGCAAAAATATTACACATATTTGGAAATAAATGTTAAATCTTGAATGTTTTATTGATGCAACATTCAAATGGAGTCTTTAAAAGCACACTTTTTATTTCAGTAAATCTTTGAACCACAGTTGCGTAGGGTTATAATTGCTTTGTTAGCTCTTACAAGTATTAGATTTATTAACGTTCAAAAATAATTGTCACCCTCCCATCTGGAATGCCTTTTTATATTATATTGTATCTTTTCTCAATTTAAAAACCAATTATCCTCATCTTTTTGTATATAAAAAATCATTCCCTTTAAAAAATATTTATGTGCATATTTTTGTACGTATGTGTGTAATTCTTTTATAATTCTTATATTCCCTTTCAATGAGTTTCCATAGATTTAAGACCAATCATGAAGTAACAACAGCAGTCTCTATAGAAGCAAGATCTTTCCATCCTATTTTCTCATAGCATGCTCACATCTAGCGTTACTGGAGGGAAGCTAAAAGTGCTATAGATGTTTCGTGCGGCCTTTATGCTTATCTGCGATATACAAGACTACGCCATCATCCAATGATTGTTCCTGCTGAATAAACATCCTATAAGCATCGGCATCCTTAACGCTGTATTCTTTGGCACTTGGGTCGATATCGGGATCATCGACATATCCAGGTCTGTCCATGTGAAGACTGGCCTGTAATCACCAAATTCCCTGAACACACACACACACACACACACACACACACACACAGAAGTTACGTGAGTTTCATTGTGAGCATGATTTGGAACACTTGAACTGTCTCATATACATTATAAACTATCTAGACACATCAGCATGTTGACGAAGTGCTTTCACTCCAGTAACGTCTTGTGACTTGTGTTCATTTAATTCATGTCGCTTTGATTTTTATATTTGTTTGTGGCATTGCAATTCATCCTCTCCACCATACTTGGTGATTTCAGGGTGAATCAAAAGGAAACGGCAAGATGAAATACATGTGACATTATAGATCAGTATGTGTGTGTGTGTGTGTGTGTGTGTGTGCGTGCGTGTGTGCATGTGTGTGTGTGCGTGTGTGCATGTGTGTGTATCTGTGTTAATCATCAGTCTGTCAATGAATTGGTCACATTGTTGCTAGTACATTTGTAATGCACTTATTTGATTTATTCAACTGTAAATGCCTCTCAAATGTAAAAAAAAAGTTGAAACACAAGCATATTCAACCAATAATGAGGAACAGAAATTCTGTTATGTGGGACTGCGTCAAGAATCCCCTTAAAAGAAAATTCTCAGTTTCATCTTCATGAGACTGACCCTGTTTTAATTGTTATTGAGTGTAATTACTTCAAATCAAATCAGTCCCTTGTGAGAAAAAAAGCCCCATCGATTCATAATCTGCATCTCCAAACAACTGCATTAGTTTAGATCATTAACTGCTGAACAGGCCATTTCATTTAGTCCTTTTCCACTTCTTAGAAAAAATATGGTACAGCTGCCGATTAGGCGCTTCAAAATATAACACTGACAAGGTCCCACTTAGCCTACAGATGGGTACATATTCACATTTGAATCAAATGTGGAAGGTAGAGTGAATAGTAATACAGTAATACTGTGGAATGGACTGCCAACAGAATAAAACTCGCACTAGCACTGAAGACTTTAAAAACAGAATTAAAAACATCACTTTAAAACCAAAAATTGGAAAAAATATATTTGTGTTAAATTGTCACGTGCGCTGGCAGTAATACTCAAGAATTGAGTTGGTCAGTTAATGCTAAGAAGAAAAAGAACATTGCCTGAGGAGTATAACTTCGGGTTTGATGAAACTACAAACGAAGAACTTTGGGAAAAGACACATCAAGAACCGATAGAAGTACAAATTAACAGAAAGAAATGGGATGGCTTGGACACATCTTTAGAAAATCACAAGAAAGCATAACGCGTCAGGCCTTAAAACGGAATTCACAAGAGAAGAGAGGTTGAGGGAGACCAAAGACAATACGGAGGAGGTCAACCTGCAGGAAGCTCGGGCAGCTGGCCTTTCCAGGAGTGGAACGAGACAGAGATGGTGGCGCAGGACAGAGTGACATGGAAAGACCTCATTGGCGACCTATGCCCCACCCAGGGTACAAGGGTATACGTCAATAACGTCGGGGCTGGGGGCTGGAACGTTAAGGCCAGCCAGTGACTTTTGATTATAAATCTATGATTTGATTGATTGTGCCACACCACCTCATGCTCAATCTTTATGCAAAGTGTGACGTCATATCTTACAAAGTGATTATTTAAATATGAATGTGGCCCAAATAACCCCACCAGCTATTTGGGCCATGGCAATATTTTCAACCAATGAGAGAGCTGTTTAAATCTGATACGGTCACATTCACATTTTGCCACATTGTACGAAGAGGTCCTCGTCAATGCGATCGAAATTTTCAAACGTCATTTTGGCAAGAAAGTTAAAATTCCAGGGAAAATTTTCAGACAACATTGAATATTACAACAGGGTTAGGGATAGGGTTAGGGTTTGGTGAGGTAGCGTCAGAGATTGTAATAAATCTACTGATAAATATTTTTCAGTTTTTGTATGGCCCAAATAGCTTGTGAATTTATTTGGACCATGAGAGGGGGTGGATCTATGTAATAATTTTAAAGACGTAGAACTTTCTGCAATCTATTGTCATTGAATCATGAATCCATTTGACATAGTAATCATGAAGCTTTTTTTCTGCCCAAGCCATTTTTATCCTCCATTTTGTCAACAGTGTCGAAATACGTCTTTAAAATTTGCCTTTGCTAGATTTAAAATAGATCCAGATCGAAAGAAATTAAATGTATTGACAACCTTTTTCAGGCCTTATAAAATCAGTGTGGGCGGGGTGGGGGGCGTGGGGTAAGGGTGTTGGGGTGGGGGATGGTTGGCATTAGGGATTATGTTATATCTAACTGCTTTCAACCAAGTAGTTAGTGTGTTATTTGCCACATGTCCCAAATAATTCTACCCTTTATTTCATTATAAAAGGTTTTTGTTGTTGTTGTTATTCTGTGCAATAAAATGTCTGAACCTTTCTTTCTACTTAAAAGCTCAGCTTGATAAATAACA
>JAXRKP010000758.1:120000-137500 GCA_037039925.1 Doris montereyensis | reverse complement strand
AAATGCTTGGAAGGCGAGGAATCAAGGTGCTTCATGACTGATTGTTGCTCAGAAAAGCAGACCCACATCTATCAAGCATTCAAGGAAATGCACTAAAAGCAGTGCTCAACAAAGCATCTCGTCTACAGCTGTGAAATTAACCACATGTCTTTATGACATTTCTGATGCAAATGACGCTTTTGTGATGATTTCCTGTATGGTGTATATACTACTCGAGGTTTTGAAAATTGTATAAAGCTTGCAAATAGGGCAAACAAATCAATATATTGTCACAATAATAATATGGTGTATTTTAAAAGCATTCTGCCTAAAGTTTTCATAACGTTACAACACAAATTGTGAAGAATAAAATCATGAACGCTAGGTTAGACAAATATGCTTTCTGGTAGGATTACAATTTAGAATACATAATAAAATTATTCAAATAAGCTTCAATGACTTGGGTAAATTGCGGCTTCGAACCCAATCAATCATTAATACACATGTTAGTTAAAACATCTTCAGAGGAAAGATCAACTAACTCCAGAATCTTTATGTTAAAGCAAAGATAGGTATGACCACAAGATGGGGAGAAAGGAAAGTAATTCTGGACTACAGAATGATGACAGCTAAAACATTCCAGTGATTCCCAGAATTTATTGATATTACATATGTGGCATATTCTGATTAATAGATTCCGTTAAACACTTTACATATGGCAAGACACCATGCTGCTCCAGTGGTGAAGTATAAATATTGTGTATAAAAGTCATGTGTTTCAACTATATACATACATAGATACAGACAGAAAGAGGGAAACGAAGAAAGAAAGAAAGACAGACATACAGACAGACAGTCATATAGATAGATAGATAGATAGATAGATAGATACATAGATAGATAGATAGATAGATAGATAGATAGATAGATAGATAGATAGATAGGATGGACGGATGGATAGAAAGTAGATAGAGTGGATAGATAGATAGATAGATATAGATAGATAGATAGATAGATAGATAGATAGATAGATAGATAGATGGATGGATGGAGTGATTAATGTGACAAACCTATATCAGCACACTAGTTACCACATAGTTTATGTAAGACGTACAACATTTTATAATGTTGAAAATGTATACAAAATAGCTTATAGATATGGTGTAAAGGCTGCTGCAAAGAGTTTGCAACATAAATTGTACGAATCATATAAAGCATATCCAAGACATTATACATTCTATTTTCAATAAATTGTGAAATTCTACGCATGTGTAAAAAGCATGGATAATTTAATAGAGCGTGTAACACAACATGGTGCATTCATAATGTAAAGTATACTGTATAAAGTGTGCAAATCATGCTATCTAAGTATATAAAGCATTCTACATACTGCATGTAACATAATATGTTTGGTATTGTTTTGTACATATGTATGTTGAGCATATTATTATACATATAATGTAAAAAGCATCCTGTACACAGTTTGGAAATATTTCTATAAAACAAGTTATTTTGGAAATATTTTCTGTAAAACAAGTCATTTTAGAAATACAATCTTGAATGGACAGCTCAAACAAATTGGGTCTTTATCAATTATTTCCTCTCCTAAGATTTTAATTTTAAGACAGAACAATGAAAAAAAATCTTTAAAAATTCGTAAGAACAAAAAGAAAGAAGACTACATGCATAAGGCAATAATAAGAATATAAGAAAGCCAGCATAAAAGGAATACTCAGGATTCCAAATCCATTATCTGCAGGCAAAGCTTTTGCTATGACAAAAATATTTCCCTACCGTCAAAAACCAGTTGAAATAATTCACAAAAATCAAAGCGGTGAGATCATTCTTTAGAAATGTTGCACGTAAAAAACAAACGTTTCTGTTTTTGTGAAAATCTTTCTTAGATTTAAACATCCCATTAAAATGAAAAGCAGCTCCTCTAGCATAGTAAAATAATAACACTTCGTTCTAAGACTGCGAGCCCTGTGTTGGTAACTTTGTGACTTGACAGGAAAATTGACTTGAATGAAACCATCACTAGTTATAAGAAGACACTAACACTATTTCTCTCCCTACATTACTACGACCATACGAGAAAAAAACAAAGCGGCACATTTCAACTGGTTGTCAATATATCATGAAATATACAGTGATGTACTCTATGCATAGGAATGCAAATACCTTCAACAATCACACCCGATCATACCTTTGACAGGGTTTTCCCCTAACTTAGGACTTTTCCAAGTAACAGTTTTGGCATCTTTACAACCTTTAAATGATAACAGTTCGGGTAATTTTCTATGTCGAAACAACATCATTTTTATCAGGATAATTCTAAAGATGCATATTTTCTTTTCGTCCTTTTTTTTTTGTACACATTTTTAAATACTGATAAGCAAGTTCATGAAATATGATCTGAAGCACAAAGATAAACCTTTGCTTTCAATGATTTTTTACCCTTTAATACAAGATTTAGTAATATTCAAGGAAAAAAAGAAAAAGCTTTAAAAGAAATACAGAAGTCATTCTTTCTATCTTCTGTTCATGACTTTCGGCAGTATTTGATCAATTCAATATTTGTAAAGCAGCATGTTATTCATAAATAATTAAAGAAAAGATACTTTGTATGGAAATAAAACTAAAAAAGCCATTAAAAAAAAACATTCGCTTCCAAACAAAGGTAAAAATATTGATATCAGGAATACTGATTGACTGATTGAAATTTATTCTGATCTCAAAATGAATTCTTACATTGGTTTTGTTTGATTTATTGAAATTTTCCCTGTTCACCATATTCAGTGATCTTAGGGTGAATCAATAGCAAATAGCAAGATGAAAGATAAGAAACCAGAGGGAAAAGAAAGAAGTAGGACCTACCAGCGCAGTCCCCCCATAACCACCCACTCTCCGAGTGAAGAGAGGAAAAAGCAACGTGAAAGACATGTGAACGCGTGAGACCTGCTTGTCTGTTGAAATGGAAATCAAATCATCTACTACACATATGGTAATCTCCTCGTGAATCAAGAGGAATCAAAAAGATGAAAGACTTACGAAAGAGGGAAAGAAATAAGTAGGACCTATCCGTGGATGCACGTCTTTGATTCATTAAAATCTTTAATTTACCCTGTCCATTATATCATGTGGTGACCCGAGGGTGAGATCAAGAGAAAGCAACATGATGAAAAACGCAAGTGAAAGGTAAGAAGTATGACCTAATAGTAGCCTTCCATCATTTGCCCACAGCTCCCTCCAACCATACATAATTAAACAGCAAGCAAGAGATGATAATTTGTAAGGTGACACCAAACACATAAGGCAGGAGGGAAAATTAAAACAAGAATCACTATAAGAAATAATGATTTGTAAGAAGACATGGTAAAAAAAAAAATGTAGAAGCAATAATTAAATTAACGCATTTAACATAAAGACAATGAATAACATTGATTTAAAATGCTTTCTCCCTCTCTAATCGTTGAATCACAGATTCTTTTGAAATGCTTGGTTCATTTGTTTGTTTCATTGAATTCAACCCACTTGCCCATATATCCAGTGCTGTTGGGGTGAATTAGAGAGAGAGAGAGCAGCAAGATGATAGACATGTGAAAGACTGAAGGAAGAGAGGAAGAACCTACCCTACCATTAACAGCCAGTAACCACCTACAGCTTTAACAAGAGGACCTTGGCTAAGACAACGTACCCGCTGTTTGTGCTTCTCCAGCTGCTCCTGGTACTCTCTCTCTTTCTTCAGGGCCAGCAGCCTGTGCCTCTCCAGCGTCTTTGTGGCTTTTTCATCCGATCCCATGTTATTGCGGAACTCACAGAAAGGAGTCCACTGAGCCAGGAGAATGCGAAATGCTGCCAGCTGTGAAGATTAAACAAGAAAGAAATCCATTCAGATCGAAGGTAGCCAAATTTAAATCAACGACAGAACAACAAAGACAACAATGGTAACATATCTAACGAAATTTGGAAAAGAGTGTAGACGTATGATGTTCCTCGTGAAACAAGAATACAAAAGCATGAATTTAAAATGTACGCTGGTAAAAATACAAAGAGGATTAAAGTTGAAAAGCATAATATTGATTCTTTCCAAGAACATGAGGCCTTAGGTTCTAGTTTCACTAGCCACAACATTAAATCGATGGGAATGATACGTAACACACTCCATCCAGATGCAAATGAGTTTCAGACATAGTTGGGAGGTAACGTCTGCTAGGGACTTTGGCCCCATCCATAAAATGAACTTACATAGACTATTCGGCTTAATGCCAACAAAACCTCAGCACATTCCGTATAAATGTTCAGTCTTGAAGCACCATGCTAGGCTGCCGTGTATTCTAGCATTGTGATTGGCTGAAAGTTTGGGCCCCAAAAATAGCCCCCAAACGGATCATCAAAATGCAATGCAATATAGCCTTGGTACTTGATAACTGACCGCTATCCAGCTCTATGGGCCTCTACTCCACGCCGTCTACTTTTGTCTACTATATATTGACGTAAGATAGTGTCGGAACCAAGACATGGAAATAGATCACGAGGGGAGGCCATCACACACATACTTGAATCAGCTGGAGTATGACACCGGATTCCCAAGAGACATATTGCCCACAGCGATGGAGGATAGAGACACACGGAGGAAAGAGGTCATGCACATCCGACTGAGGTCCATGGAGTAATTAGAGTAAGTAGTATTGAAGATGAATAACATGATAAGATAATTGATTGATCCTGATGAAGGAAATGCTTATAAGTTTTAACGAGCAAAAAAAACATGGGATGGCTGGCACTTAGAAGATATATAAGTTTCAAAAGGGTGACAAGAGCCTTCCAGCAATCTCCTGTAGTAGACCAAAGGTAACCCCCCAACCCCCCCCCAACAAAAACAACAAAACAAAACAAAACAGTTCCTTTGACAGGGAGTAAAGGAAATGACATTACATAATGTGAAAGCCACATAGGTACAAAAACGAGACAAATACAAGGAATAGTCAGAAAAAATCCCCGCCACCATGGTGAAAAAGAAATTAACTCAATTTTTCTATTTACATCAAATCAATCTAGAAATCAAGATATCGAGACAATTTCAAGACACTAATGCACTAGGCCTGATAAGAAGTTCAACTTCTCGAACCCCATAAAAAAACCCAATCAAAATGACAACCCACAATACAAACAAACAAAAAAAGCAAAGAGAATATCAAAGCACCTCCAAAAACGTACAATGAAAGAAATGAAACAGACTTTAAAAAACACAGCAAGCCAAGGAGTTACACTTATCAGTAAAAAAAAACAACAAATGCCACCTCCTAACCCCTCACCTCCCCCCTCCTCCCCCCCAAAAAAAAAAAAAAAAACAACCCTAAAAATCCAGGCGTTACGCCTGCCAATCGCCCGCCCAAGTCAAACACTCAAATCTTACTCACCTGAGACTCTCTAAACAAGTAGGACCTTTTTCGTGCTTGTGATCCAATATACGTTCGGCCATTTCCTGAGGGATGTCGATTTGAAGAGTTGGGGGAATTGGGAATCGATGAAGCAATGGATGATGGCATTGATTTTCTGCATGAGCATACTGTCTTCTGTGTGCACATGGTGCATTTGCTGGCACATGAAAAAGAACAATCCCAAAAAAAGGATTAAGATGTGAATCAATGAACAACAAAACATAACTTTTAAAGATTGACAACCAATAAAAGCCTTAGATGGAGTCATTACATTTCTTTACCATTAACATCATACTTTAATCTCTTGTGCTTTGAATACTTTAAAGAAATATCTATTTTCTCTATACAAAGACAATTAATTTACAATAATAGCTCTTTTGTGCCTAATTTAGATTTGCTTTGTTCTGTTTTTTCTTTTCTTTTTTTTTGGTTTTGTTTGAAAGGGAGTTTGGTTGTTTTAGGTTTGCGATTTTTTTGTTAGAATGTAATCTTGACTTTCCAGTAGAAAAATAGTTAAATAGCATGCAAAAAAAAGAATACAAAAAAGAAACACAAATGATTGAAAAGCTAATTTATCAATTATTCTCTGCTTTAAGGTTTTATTTGCTAAAAATGTTAATTTTATGACAATGAAGCAAGCGTGTGTAGGTTTGTAATATCTCTACTAATATCTTTCTGATTTTATTTTAAAGACATAACACATAATTTCAGGGCTGGTTCTATCAAACACATAATGTCATTTCACCAACCTTGTAGTTTTGGACTTCTAGCCAAAACAGGAGGTCGTTCTCCAAGTTATCCCCCTTGATGGACACATATTTTTGGAACTGTTGACACGTTACGGGGTTTTTTCAGAGCTTGCTTAAAGAGGAAGATCTCTTTAGTGGATGAAACCCACTTGCTCTCTAACAGCTGAAGTGCAAGGAAAGTAACAAGTAAATTGTGAATCAAATGCAGTTTTGATGAAATGCGTTTAAAGAACAGAGTATATTTTCAATGTCCTCGGAACTTATTTGCTAAAAAAACATCAATATAGATAAGTCGTGAACATGCTATAATTCAGATAAAACACGCTTGTAAAGGCATTATTTGCTAAGAGAGTTTTAAGTAATGTTTTTGTATCACTCACAATCTCGCAGACCTTTTTCCTATCTCCATTTTTTGTTTCTGATTGTCTCAACTTGTCTCCTCGTCTCGATGTCGGTCTCCTCTTTGAGTGACTCTTTTTGGGTCAATAAAATGTTGCTTTGTCTCTCTCTCTCTCTCTCTCTCTCTCTTCTCTCTCTCTCTCTCTCTCTCTCTCTCTTTCTCTCTCTCTCTCTGTCTCTCTCTCTCTCTCTCTGTCTCTGTCTCTCTCTCTCTCTCTCTCTCTCTCTCTCTCTCTCTCTCTCTCTCTCTCTCTCTCTCTCTCTCTCTCTCTCTCTCTCTCTCTCTCTCTCTCTCTCTCTGTCACCTCTGTCTGTCTGACTCAGTCGCCATATTTGCTTACCTGTCAGTCTGTCTCCCTGTTTTTCTGTCTGTCTGTCTGTTTGTCTGTCTCAGTCAGTCAGTCACTCTCACTCTCTCTCTCTCTCTCTCTCTCTCTCTCTCTCTCTCTCTCTCTCTCTCTCTCTCTCTCTCTCTCTCTCTCTCTCTCTCTCTCTCTCTCTCTCTCTCTCTCTCTCTCTCTCTCTCTCTCTCTCTCTCTCTCTCTCTCTCTCTCTCTTCTTTCTCTATTCTCTCTATCTCTCTCTCTCTCTCTCTCTCTCTCTCTCTCTCTCTCTCTCTCTCTCTCTCTCTCTCTCTCTCTCTCTCTCTCTCTCTCTCTCTCTCTCTCTCTCTCTCTCTCTCTCTCTCTCTCTCTCTCTCTCTCTATTGTATCTCTCTCTCTCTCTCTCTCTCTCTCTCTCTCTCTCTCTCTCTCTCTCTCTCTCTCTCTCTCTCTCTCTCTCTCCTTTTCTCTTCTCTTTATCTTCTCTTGTTTGCCAAAGGCTCTGTTGTCTCTCTCTCTCTCTCTCTCTCTCTCTCTCTCTCTCTCTCTCTCTCTCTCTCTCTCTCTCTCTCTCTCTCTCTCTCTCTCTCTCTCTCTCTCTCTCTCTCTCTTGTTTTTGAAAGTAACCATTGAATAACCACATTTTGCATATAGGTTCTAAATGATCCCAGGATCGTTTTCCTTTGAGGAAGTTTTTCACTAGAAGTGACATTTAATGATTGAAAATTTCATTGCTTCCCTGTCTTTGAGTAGAATCTTTTATTCACCTAAGCTGCCACTTTAAACAGGTTTTATAATTGTAAAAAGTTGGAATTGTAGGCCGACAGTTCACGCCTACCCGCGTAACCTCAGTATGGAATACTAATCCTATCTAAGAATGGTACTTTACATCACCCCGGGGTATAACAAGTTGTATATGATATTTTACGGTATCATACATTGTCAAAGCTTTTAGTTTTCAGAGCTAAAGCTTTGCAACAAAAACTAAATTTTTTTAAAACTGTCATTTGCTAAACTTTGAATACTCTCATGAATAATTAGCACTACGTTATCTTAGACTTCTGATTTATCTCAAACTCAGTTTCGTCACTTTCCAGCATACAAAATGGCGAAGATCGAACGGATGTTGATTTAAATATTTCTAAATACTCCATAGCATTGCTATTTTAATATTGTTTTGTCCAACGTTCTAAAATCTTGTTACCTTTTGATTAAAAGCTTTTAAATGAAATGCACTTCGAATAAAAAGTCGTATTCAGTATAAGAGAACCATACTACACCTTTATGGCTGTAAGGAACTTCAAAAATGAGAAAAACAATAAAAGCAATAAAAATCAAATGTGAAGAAATTAACATAAGTCACTTACTTGATTTTGTCCATACTTTTGAGAGCTTTAAGGTAAATAACTTTTCTTTTATTCCAATGAGCAGAAATGCACTAACGATAACACACTTACCTTTCACAGAAGGGGGTATTCTTCATGCTGAAGTTATATTTCAATCTAATTCTTTTAAAAAAATATTGTGTGCAGAAATCGGAACAAATCAGAAGAGATCAAATCTAACTATAACTTCAACAACAGCCTTCTCACTCAAACAAACGATAGAATCAAAAATGAAAGCTGACAAGTGTGGGCATGAACATAAAGTTTCACAAAGACACCATAAATATCTCAAAGAAAACTTTGATATTCTTATATGCAAGGGAGAAGAAATATTTAAAAAGAAAAGGAAAACTTCGAGTTGAAGAAAAGTCGTTTCATGCTTTGTAAACGGAGTGATTATTCAGAGACATTTCCTGTATTTAAAAAAAAAAAAAGGATTGAACCATGGGATAACTGTCATAAGGGAGAACAATTGAAAAGAATGTAGCGAAGCACTTCAAACGTACTTATGCTATTCAACCGTAGTTGAGAAGTCTGTTAGGAAAGTTTGGAACATTGAATACCCACAACAAGCCAGCAATAAGACCAATCAAAGAAACGTTGGGAAACCAAGCAACTAGGAAACAATGGAACAGCCATGAACATATTATTTAAACAAAGTAAGCTTGCAACAAACCAACAAATAATTATCAACACAATTAGAACATTTCCTCAAAATAAATTATTAATTATCCTACCCCCCCCCCCCTCCGTAATGTGGTAGTTTGCCATTGTTTTCCACACAAACTTTTTCATCCACACACTCACTCACACACACACACACACACACACACACACACACACACAATCACACAAATTGTAAACAATACAATAAAATCAGCTTATATAAACAAACTTCAAGTAAACAATCTTGAAGACTATTTAGTCAGAGAACAAAATTGAACTCATCAATGGGTCATTTAAACAGAATTCTTGCCTTTCGTCTCCTTGCTTGCTTTGACTCGTTATTTCAGACAAGGATTTGTCATCCTTTAGTGACTGCCTTGGTGTCATAATCTCAAAGACGGAATGAAAATTATGAAGGAGAAATTAAATCAACAAAATTAATGGAACACTCTGCAGAAGTCATTTAATTGATAGATTGATGCTGTTTTTGAAAAAGATGCCACTTCTTTGAGGATAATCGGTGTTCCAGAAGTAAGGTGTCAGCCTCTCAACTAAAAGATGGTGGGTTCAAACCCGATAAGTTGAAATGTATTCACGATTTTTTTTCAAGTAACCCGCCACCCCGCCCCCACCCCCGTTCAGGTAGGTGGATCAACCCCTATTCCTATTGGAGATAGACATTAAAAAATGAGGTCCTGTCTACAGATCATAACACTCTGTGCACGTTTAAGATACCTTAGCTGTTTGCAGGACAGTTTGAGCTAAAATTAAACATCTTTCTAAAATCACCGATATCATCTTATTTGTGGATGTGAGCAAAATCAAATAAAAAGAAACTTTGCCTTCCCTTTAAAAAAAAAGTAAATAGCATTACAACGTTTAAAATCTACCTCACATCATGTCAATGTACACTACCCTTACAAGAATATATCCCTATACTCTTCTGTTATATCTTCAAACACATTATATCTACAAAATTTGCATTTCTTGGTGCTCTTCCTGCGTTCAAAAGACCATTTCCCAAAGACTGTCCGAAAAAAAGACACTCTGCCACAAAGCCATCATATTATATGGTAGGTTGATCTTCTATCAGTAAATCAGGGCAACTGTCAATACATTAAAATCAAATAACCAATGGCACAAAAATTGTCTGACAGGAAAACACAAAAGCAAGATGGTAGCACTCTATAAAAAAGACTAAAACTGTTTCCAAATTTAGATGAAAACATCTAAAATGTAGATGATGTCAACTCTAAAATCAAATGAGACAAACACCAGAAAACAATACCCCGTTGGCATCAAATCAATTTCTTAAGCCAATTCATAACGTCCATAAAATCTAGCAACATCCCAATTATTGTAATCATAGAACGTACATGTATATGACTAAATCGAAGGATGCTTTCACCTAAATATTAGAATGCCAACAACAAAACTAAATTTTAATGACATCAACACAAGAGTGAGTAAGCAAAAAGACAAACCTCAAATGACAATATCAATAGATCAAATAACTATTATACCACTGACACCGGTTGTCATGAACACCACAAATAAAATACATGAAATATTCCAGTTTTGTCCTATTATAAAGAAGAAAGAAGAATCAAACTACCCAGTCTATTATAAATGAAAGAAGAAGTTTGACAAACTACCCACGTCCTATTATAAAAAGAAGAAAAAAATAGAAAACTACCCAGTCCTATTATAAAGAAGAAAGAAGAAGCTCAAACTACCCACGTCCTATTATAAAGAAGAAAGAAGAAGCTTGACAAACTACCCACATCCTGTTATAAAGAAGAAAGAAGAAAAGAAGAAGCTTGACAAACTACCCACGTCCTATTATAAACAAGAAAGAAGAAAGAAGAAGCTTGACAAACTACCCACGTCCTATTATAAAGAAAAAGAAGAAAAACTACCCACGTCCTATTATAAAGAAGAAAGAAGAAGCTTGACAAACTACCCACGTCCTATTATAAAGAAGAAAGAAGAATCAGAAGCACGACAAACTACCCACGTCCTATTATAAAGAAGAAAGAAGAAGCTTGACAATTATAAAGAAGAAAATCAAGAAGCTTGACAAACTACCCACGTCCTATTATAAAGAAGAAAGAAGAATCAGAAGAAGCTCAAAAACTACCCACGTCCTATTATAAAGAAGAAAGAAGAAGCTTGACAAACTACCACGTCTATTATAAAGAATACCCACGTCCTGTTATAAAGAAGAAAGAAGAAGCTCAAACTATCCTATTATAAAGAAGAAAGATAGAATTGACAAACTACCCAGTCTATTATAAAGAAGAAAGAAGAAGCTGACAAACTACCCACGTCCTATTATAAAGAAAAAGAAGAATCAGAAGAAGCTTGACAAACTACCCACGTCCTATTATAAAGAAGAAAGAAGAAGCAGAAGCTTGACAAACAGCTCCTAATAAAGAAGAAAGAAGAAGCTTGACAAACTACCCACGTCCTATTATAAAGAAGAAAGAAGAATCAGAAGCTTGACAAACTACCCACGTCCTATTATAAAGAAGAAAGAATCAAGCTTGACAAACTACCCACGTCCTATTATAAAAGAAAGAAGAAGCTTGACAAACTACCCAAGTCCTATTATAAAGAAGAAAGAAGAAGCTTGACAAACTACCCACGTCCTATTATAAAGAAGAAAGAAGAATCAAGCTTGACAAACTACCCACGTCCTATTATAAAGAAAAAAGAAGAAAGAAGAAGCTTGACAAACTACCCACGTCCTATTATAAAGAAGAAAGAAGAAAGAGAAGCTTGACAAACTACCCACGTCCTATTATAAAGAAGAAGATAGAATCAGCGCCACAGTCCAGGCAAAACAACTGCATGACTAAATTGACATCAAAAACCGGATGTCTCCATCAGCTATTGAACAGCCATGGAAACAACTTCAAGTTCACGACTTACCTTGGAACCTCGTCTCAGAGGAGGAAATAAATAATCAAGGTTAGGAACGGCTTTTTCAGTCGGTCTACGTTTCAATATTTCGTCAAACCTAGCTTCCCCCTCTTCTCGCACCTTAAGCACAGCCTGAGAACGACGTTTTTTCTGTACAACGACATCATCGGAGATGTCTGATTGACTCATTGTTGGATTTTGCCTGTCCTGGAACTCTTTGGTCAACAAGAACAAGGAAGGTGCTTTTTCTCAAGCCGCTCCATGACATATTTCTGTGCTTCAAGGATCATTTCAGGGTTGGGCTTGTCCTCCAGGAACTTGCCCCAGCCACCAGCAATATCCATGACCTACAAAGAGAATTCAATGAAGCACTTTTGAAACAGTTATCACACAAAGAACAAACAATATATAATATAGAGTTGATAATAGAGTCAAACTTGTTTTCCAGTTGAGAATTTCTTTGCGTTCTTGGCACTGACTTCCAAACCAACAACCCAACTACTAAAGCAAAGGAAACTTTTCAATAAGATTAATCACATTGTATAGTTATACTGCATTGAAGTTGAAGGAAACGTTTTAGGAGAATTTAAAACTATTTTTGAATTATTTTTCTCCCCATGTGAATGAAAGATATATGAATTGAACAATCTGGCCCATGACACTCTTGACCTTCATCCTCTGTCGATAAAGTACTTAGAATCCAACCCCGAGAATGGCTGGAATTTTTACTTTGCACACAACAGCAACCTGTGCCTGGGTCCTTTGGGCCGATCTCTTGGTTCCCAATGTATCTTTGGGATCTTCCGATAGAATTAAGCTGCAGGTATTTGTAACTCGCTTTTGCCAGCTGAGGAAAGTAAGTGTGATGGTCGTCATTTCGGAGCTCAACACGACCCAGCTATATGGAGTTTTTTGTCAGTTAAAACTTGAAATTGTACAACCTTTCCTTCCTTCAAACAATCGCTTAAAACAGAGTTGTTCCGCTCCACTTTCGACTCACATATATATCTTCTTGGCTTTTCTGAAAACCCGATTAAGAGTTTGTTGTTACATTGATGTATGGTACCTTTAACATCATGTATATACCATCACTCTTACATTCCTTAGATTTGATACTTCTTTTCCTATATACTTTTATACTTAAAACTGACATTTAAACGTATCATGGGGTGTGGGTGTTGGCTCCTGCATTTTGTGTGTGTGTGTGTGTGTGTGTGTGCGTGTGTGTGTGTGTATATGGCTACCTTGGAATTAGCACATATCGTCATTTAGGTACTGTTCATTTTAATTGTAACATTGTTCATGTATGCAGATCTCATGATTTTATAATAATCATAGATATTGATTATAGCTATTTTATGCTATATTATGTCAAGGCTTTTGCAAAGCGCAACTGAGCATGATCCTCATGGATAGGGGCGCTATATAAATATTGCATCATCATTCATCACTAAAGAAGAACAACAAGTTGACACAATGAAGTATTTGAAAGTGTCCTGGTTTTTTTTTTCAGAATGAAAACAAAAACTGTTACTGATGTGAAAATTTGAAGTGTCCACTCAGGCATAAGCAAGAGATTGTCAGACAAGATGTGTATTATCAATTAGGCGTTAGTTCAAACTGAGACACAGATATCTTCACAAGGATACAAAATAGCTCTATCGTTGATATTATTTTTCCAAAGAAAGGACAATTTTTGATTATTAAAAAACTTTACTGTTTTTCTGTTATCTTGATGGCTTCTATGCCTCAGTGTAACTTAATAATTCATGTGTTGATTTGAAATGGCTGAAAACAAAGAAAGCTCCTACATTTAAATTTTAACAATAGCGCCCATACTCATCATTCAAAAGTATACAGTTCCAATTGCTATGTCCAGACTCATTTTTATATCAAAACCAAAGCAAACTGTTATCCGTCTCTGGAGATTGGTGGATGAGTTTGGCCAAGGATATCAGTCCACCTGTCGGTAGCAGACGGAGTAACGGTGTTCCCATTCAAACGCGGCCAAGCCCTGGTTTGGGACGCCACTTGCAACGACTCCTTTTCTCCACCGTCGGCGTCCGACCCGGGCACTGTGAGCCGCGCGGCAAAGGCCAGGAATACAGCCAAATACGCCGGCTTGAGCGACCGATACCACTTCGTACCGGTCGCAGTCGAAACGTTCGGTATCGTCGGTCCAGCAGGCGCGGCATTGATCTCTGAGATCGGTCGCCGTATCTCGTCCACGACAGGCGATCCGGAGAGAAACGGCTTGGCTGTTCGAAAGAATCTCCTTGGCCATCATTCGCGGCAATAGTTTTCCTTGTTTCTGCCTCTCGGCCACCGAGACAGGCGTGACCCCATTTCCACCCCCACTGTTATTCATGTCTCTTTGCCCATTTAGATCTTTTATATAATAGTTATAATTTTGTAAAATAATTTTTTTTCTTGGAAAAAAAAACCCAAACAAAAATAGAAATAAAGAGTGCAAACATTGACCTTGTTTTTGGCTGTCTTTCCCTGCAGGACTGCTTGGGCCAAAAAAAGTACTTCTTGTTCAGGTAGAACTTTTTAATATCTCGAGCTCGCTGATCTCTTTGCGTGTGTCACTAGGGGCAGTCCGTCTCCAGGCTTCCATGTCCATCCAGCACTGAAATTGGATACATATATATACATATATATATATATATATATATATATATATATATATACATGTTACTGCTAGAGTACGTAATATTCAGTTGCCGCAGCTATTTGCTTTTGTTGATTCTGTGCTGCAACATGTTAGATATGAGATGTAAGTGTCAGAGCTGACAAAACTAATATGGACAATATTTTTTCTGTTGCAGGGTACACTTTGCATCATAAGATGTGGTCATAACATTTGTTCCTTTCTTTTCTTTTTGACACACGTAACATTTGTACAAGAGGAATTATATTGATGCGGACTTGTTTTGTCCTTCATATAATGTTAAAAAAGTTATAAAATATGTTTAGTTTAGTCAGATTTCATCATCCTTTTTTAATTTTATTTATCCTCTTCAATCTATTAAAACAAGTGAGGAAAGAAGCTCTATAAAGTATGCATTTCCTAGCAAACAATTACCAATTTTAAATCGTCATATTACCCTATGTCGATGGGCTAAACAAAATCCAATCTATGACATCACAGGTGAACATGTCTAAATAGTTAAAGGAAAATATCATATTAGACTGAATTAATTTCCTTTCTCAATAACCCTATATCTCTAAATCATTTTATCTGAAAAGCCTGAGATCACCGCTATGGTGGACGGAGTTACTTAAAAGAAAGACAAAAAATCAAAATCTGGAAAGCAAATAAAGAACTCAATTGATATAATATGAAAGATCATCTTCTTCAGATAACTTTACTTGCATATTATCATCATGAACAAAGCTAATGTCAAAAGAAGAAGATGAAAATCAACCATCTGAAAATGATCCTATGAATTTGTATCACAATAACATCAAGTCTATTTACTGTGTACATATCCCTTGTGATTTGTGAATCGGCTTAGCTTTCACTTACTTTGAGGTCGATCTCAGCGTAGTTTTCTGCCAGGTATTGCCTAAAGTGTTCCAACTCCAAACGGTTGTGAACCAGTTTATCAAACGACCAATCCCGGAGCTCTTCAGGGATTTTTTCATGAATAGTTTCATCGTACACAGGGGTCCACATAGTCTTCCATGGGGTCGTCAGGGGTCAAAGGTCTCTGTGTCAGGACAGGTACGGAAATATAGGAAGGATATTAATACAGTGCCAAATTACTATGTTGTAATGAAACCATTGAAAATAATCTAGGAAACCATTGAAAACATATAACAAGACAAGCATTGCAATGGTATCCACAAGAGAAGGGTAGGCGATATGGGAGATATAGGATTGGATGCTGGAGTGACTTCTGGAGAAGGAAAGATGGAAATCCTTTGTCTGTGGCCTATACTCTGGTAGGGGAGAAAGGCTTTGATGATGATGATGAAATTACTATTGCATAAAAGGCCAAACCTTTATCCCATCAGATCAGACAACTCAAAATAAGAACAACTAGAACAGGCTGTCAAACATGCATATCCTCAAAAAGGCTTATTATTTGCACTCATTCCATCCTAATACAGTAGTAAGAAACAGACAACCAATAGTAGTAGCAATAAAGACTTCAAACACAAAATAAAATATACAAAAATTCAATTAACTCCAGTTTAACTAGAACTCAGAGTTAAAACGAAGAACTATGGACAAGAACAGGAATGGAAGCCATTGAAAATACTGGAGAAGACGATGGAGACGGATTGGACATACTTTGAGAAAGCCTGCTTCAAATATAACACAACAAGCATTATAATGGAATCCATAGAAGAAAACACTTCACACACTTGGAGAAGGAGTAAAGGAAAGGACCGGGAGAGACTGGATGTCAGCTGGAGTAAGCTAAGAAAGATCTCACAGGAGAAGAAAAGATGGAAATCTCTTGTCTGTGACCTATACTCTGGTAGGGGTGAAATATTTTGATGGTGGTGAACTAAAAATTCTGCGCACCGACCATAATACTTTTTGACTCTGAATGCACTTTCCTCTTATTTTGTGATTTACAGTTCATGTTAAACATTACAAAATAAAACACATCAAGACTTTAGGTTCTGAACAAATTACACTGAAAATAGGTATACGTTTTTGCATAATGATCTTAGATTATTTGAACTTGTGACAAAACTATATCAAATTGAATAAAATGAATAAATACAAAGAGAGAAAAAGAAGACAAATACCAGAAAAATTCTGCATGAAGTGAATACTGATGAGGCATACAATTTATTTTTTAATAAATAAGCATACATAATAGTAATAAATAAATGGGTGAGTAAGTGAACAATATTTAGTCTTTAGAAATATACAAGAAAAGAAAATCTTAATCAAATGAATTATAACAAAAATTTGTTTAAAACATGAATCCTCAGCTGACCTCTTTGATTATTCCTTTCTTCTGAAGATTCAAAATGTATGTGTTCTTGGTCTCAAGCCTGCGGGTGATTTCAGTCCTTTCCACCTAGACAAAGCAGGAAAATACAGTCAAGGTAATAAAAAGTTCTCCAAGAAATGCTTTTTCATAAACTGTCTTTGTAGATAACCAAGCAATACTACGGAAAAAAAAGATGAATACTAGAAAAACTCTGCAATTCATTTTTAGAAAATCGTTGGTGCCTTTAAGGACACATTTTAAGAAGAGAAGAGGCTATCCCCGCCAATAAAGCAATGAAAGCTTACTTCGTGACATCTGGAAGTAAATTTAGAAGAAGACCATAGATTACACTCCCAGTGGTGATTAACAAAGATTTATATCGCCTAGCGGAGCAAATGAAACTTAAAGGGAGGGGGGTTATGGGAAAGCCATTTTTGCCGAAAATGGGACAAATCTAGTCTACCATATTAATGGATAGAGCAGTTCATTCCCGTCCTAATGATATCACAAAAGAAGCTCAGTATCGATTCTTTGAATTTATATGAATTGTTTAGAAACAATACAGGCCTATCTTTCAACACAACTATTATACAATAAAAGTCAGAAATATTATCTAAAGTATAGCAAGTTGATACTTATTTTGATCATCACAATACATGCTATTTATAA
>JAXRKP010000758.1:102500-112500 GCA_037039925.1 Doris montereyensis | reverse complement strand
TTTATGACAAATACAAGTTTAATCTACATCAATCAATGGAAAATGTACCTTGTGTTCAATGTTATGCAACTAAAATCAAAACTGCCTTGTTTTCAATAGACTGTAGAACTAAAATCAATGCCCCATTACCTTGGCACAAATGAAGCACTGCTTCTAATATTTACAAAAGGATAGCCTGACCTAATTATCAAAGTTATAAAGTAAAGAAAGTTTCATCCAATCCTAGAGTTCCATAGACTGTTAGGCCGTTTCTGGAGCGCTAAGCGAAACGGGCAAACAATAATAAAGATGGTCATTCATCAATGCAGAAAGCTAGTCTATCACAGCTGTCCTAATCCCGACTTTAACAGTAACTATTCGCCACTGGTTGAGGAAAATGTTCAATAGACTGTGCTCCAAGGACAAAGTGCCCAGCATACCATGATACCATGATTCGAACCTTATGACCACTCCGGTTTCACGCCTTGCTGTCTATTGGTTAACATTTTCTAAAAATTACTGTATGCTAGCTTATCCAATCTTTAGAATGCTAGCATTGTTTTGCCTTTACACATGGCTTTGCCAGACATTTAAATCGAGTTTCCTGAAACAATGGCGTCGGTAGTCTAGGGTGGGTTAGGCTGCTCGATTTGGGAATGTGAGGTCCTCGGTTCGAATCCTGACAATGCTAGGTCAAACATTGTGTTCCTTGGCAAAGTCATGTAACACACATTTTCCTACTCGACCCAGACACAAGTTAGTGACAACGTCATCAGTATATAAAAAAACAACAACCTGCAACAGGTTAATGTCCTTAGCGTCGTCCTGTCCAGGAGACGATGCTGTCACGTAGTTTATTCGCTTCACGCTATAGAAATCATAGAAATCACGATAAGCAATAGGCACGTAAATAAATTCCGATTCTACTATTATTATGCCGTTAAAGGCCTTGAGGGATTTTGCCTAAAAAACTGTACTCACCTCCTCGAACCCAGGTCCCTGTCTGGAGCGAGGGCAGCATGACTTGGGTCTGAGGGGAAGAAGGGACTTTGTCATGGGGAACGGGTCGGCGTCCCTGATGGGCGTCGCTGCTTTCATCTGTCTGTAAGCTTGGTACCTCCGAGGATCGCTTGGAGCAGGTTTTTCAGAAGGTATCGCGGGGCCCTGGTGGTACTAGACACAGATTCTGATCTCCAATAGAAACAGCATTCTAGCTTCAATGGGTAGACTACTTCGTGTTCAATAGACTGTGCTAGCATCAATGGGTAGACTACTCCGTGTTCATGGGCTAACTATGCTAGCATCAATGGGTAAGGCCCTCCGTGTTTAATAGACTGTATGCTAGCATCAATGGGTAGACTGGTTCATGTTCAATAGACTGTATGCTAGCATCAATGGGTAGACTACTCCGTGTTTAATAGACTGTATGCTAGCATCAATGGGTGAACTAGTTCATGTTCAATAGACTGTATGCTAGCATCAATGGGTAGACTAGTTCATGTTCAATGAACTGTATGCTAGCATCAATGGGTAGACTTCTTCGTGTTTAATAGACTGTATGCTAGCATCAATGGGTAGACTACTCCGTGTTTAATAGACTGTATGCTAGCATCAATGGGTAGACTACTCCTTGTTTAATAGACTGTATGCTAGCATCAATGGGTAGGGCTCTTATTTAATAGATAGCATGCTAGCATCAATGAATTGAACTACTCCTTGTTTAATAGACTGTAGGCTTTCATCAATGGGTAAACTAGTTCATGTTCAGTAGACTGTAGGATTTCATCAATGGGTAAACTAGTTCATGTGTTCGACAGACTGGCAAGTTTCATCAATGGGTAAACTAATCTCTCTTCAACTTTCTCTCTCTCTCTCTTTCTCTCTCTCTCTCTCTCTCTCTCTCTGTCTTCAATCGACTCTTCTCTCTCTCTGCTCTCGTCAATTGGTCTCTCTCTTCGTACTGACTCAACTGTGTGGACTAGCAACAATGGAAATGCTCTCTCTCTGTACAAATCTGCTCAAACTCGGACCTACCGTTGTCTCGGACTCGTTCACTCTCCATACGTCACCGTCGTTTCAGCCCTGACCCTGAATATATTTTTTTACATCAGAAGATATTGTTTTAAAAAGCAGCGTTTGAAAACCATATCGAAAATCCTTGATGGGAAAACGAATAAAGTACACCAACTAGTTGGAATAATCAATCTTTAGAAAGTCACATACATTTGAGAGAAACAATACACGATAAGCTTTGCCAACTTCATTTTCGTCACCAATGTCATTACTATAACAGAAAGTTTGGAACAAATTGCCAAGAAAAGCAATAGCTCTGAAGACTTCAACAATAACATAAAACTCGTCTCTTAAAACTCAAATTCAAAATAATATGCACCGACATTACTATTCAATGATTGCAAAAGAAGAAGAAGAAGAAGAAGAAGAAGAAGAAGAAGAAGAAGAAGAAGAAGAAGAAGAAGAAGAAGAAGAAGAAGAAGAAGAAGAAGAAGAAGAAGAAGAAGAAGAAGAAGAAGAAGAAGAAGAAGAAGAAGAAGAA
The DNA here is from genome assembly GCA_037039925.1 of Doris montereyensis. Lineage (NCBI taxonomy): Eukaryota > Metazoa > Mollusca > Gastropoda > Nudibranchia > Dorididae > Doris > Doris montereyensis. The sequence goes on along the minus strand of JAXRKP010000758.1, from coordinate 109,967 downwards.
GAAGAAGAAGAAGAAGAAGAAGAAGAAGAGGAAGAAGAAGAAGAAGAAGAAGAAGAAGAAGAAGAAGAAGAAGAAGAAGAAGAAGAAGAAGAAGAAGAAGAAGAAGAAGAAGAAGAAGAAGAAGAAGAAGAAGAAGAAGAAGAAGAAGAAGAAGAAGAAGAAGAAGAAGAAGAAGAAGAAGAAGAAGAAGAAGAAGAAGAAGAAGAAGAAGAAGAAGAAGAAGAAGAAGAAGAAGAAGAAGAAGAAGAAGAAGAAGAAGAAGAAGAAGAAGAAGAAGAAGAAGAAGAAGAAGCAGAAGAAGAAGAAGAAGAAGAAGAAGAAGAAGAAGAAGAAGAAGAAGAAGAAGAAGAAGAAGAAGAAGAAGAAGAAGAAGAAGAAGAAGAAGAAGAAGAAGAAGAAGAAGAAGAAGAAGAAGAAGAAGAAGAAGAAGAAGAAGAAGAAGAAGAAGAAGAAGAAAAAAAAAGAAAAAGAAGAAGATTTGTAACGAATCACCTCCACAATTCCAATCACACAATCCGGTGAACTCGTCCAAACTCCAATAGACACATCGATAACTTCACACATATGACAAACGCATACACGCCAACAGAATGGACACGAAATCAAGAGTCATGTGTCATCGAAAGCCATAATAAGGGCTCGTAGAATAATGGCTCTTGAAGTGAAACCTGCGCAGCGTTAGTTTTATCTGATATCCCCAACCTAGCATTGAACGAGACCTATCAGGCCAAGTCCTTGTTTGAACATATGACAAACGCTAGATCTATTGGCTACCCGTTACAACCACCAGGTTATGGGCGCATCCACTTTTTATGAGTCCTGTGTATACGGTCCTGCGTTGCCAGATTAAGAAACCTTTGGTGTAACGTCGAAGCTGAAATTTAACACCATCAAAACATGAGAGATGTATAATAAATAGTGGGTTGTTTCTTGAAGTTTATATCTTTTATTTCCTTGATCTTTTCTTAATCTTCAATTATAAATGGATCAAATGTCGTCATTTCTCTTGTACAACTTTCTCAAAGGAAAACAATATGCAAATAAGAAAATACTGAATTAATTACAAATGATTTTTTTTAAACAAAGAGTTCCATTACATGCTGAAGAAAATCTTCCCCGAGATCTAGACAAAAGCACTTTAAAGTTATGTATCTGTTTCTGTCTCTGTCTTTATGTCTGTCTCTCTGTTTGTCTCTGTCTGTCTGTCTGTTTCTGTCTCTGTCTCTGTCTCTGTCTCTGTCTCTGTCTCTGTCTCTGTCTCTGTCTCTGTCTCTGTCTCTGTCTCTCTCTGTCTCTGTCTCTGTCTGTCTCTGTCTCTCTCTCTCTCTCTCTCTCTCTCTTTCTCTCTCACACACACACACTCTCTCTCTCTCTCCCCTCTCTCTCTCTCTCTCTCTCTCTCTCTCTCTCTCTCTCTCTCTCTCTCTCTCTCTCTCTCTCTCTCTCTCTCTCTCTCTCTCTCTCTCTCTCTCTCTCTCTCTCTCTCTCTCTCCCAAATATATATTTTTATATTATGTATTCTTTTCCCAAGTTTTGGCTTCCTACATTTCTTTTTATTTTCATTATTTGACACTATCACAAAACATTATCTGGCAAAGCAATGGCTTCTTTTTTTCTTTTCTTTTTGAAGAACAACTCTCAATTTACGATCCATCGAAACAGTACACGAGACAGGTACTGGTACACAAGAGAATAGCGATTGTAACAGCGAAATAATTGGCCTTCGCTGTGAGGCTAGCCCCGAACCGTGGGCGCTTTTTTTATCGGCTTTCTCCTTGCCCTCTTTGAGGAGAGTCAAGTGGAAAGGTGAGTGGAAAACCTTCAGGTGTGGTCAGATGGTCATGGAAAGGCTAAGTAACAAGTATTTGTTACAATTACACTCAGTAAGCGATGATTTACAACGACAAAAAAATAAATAAGAAGGAGAATAAAATAATAAAAAGAATAATAATTATTATAAGCTTCCAAAATTAGTCCCCATTCGTACAAAGAAGGCAAGGTTTTAAAATAGGTGAGACCAATGAAATAATACAAACTAAAGAAATGAATTTTTCAGAAGAGAACGTATTACAGTTTAGTATAATGGTCATGGACAGTAGACATTCGTGGACGCCCATCAATGTGTGATAAATAGATAGGTAAATACATGTATATAGACAGATAATAGATGGATATATAGATAAATAGATAAATAGAAAGATAGATAGATAGATAGATAGATAGATTGATAGATAGATCGATAGATAGATAGATAGATAGATAGATAGATAGATAGATAGATAGATAGATAGATAGATAGATAGATAGATAGATAGATAGATAGATAGACCAACAGACAGACATATACATATATATATATATATATATATATATATATATATATATATATATATATATATATATATATATATAAAAAGATAGATAGAAAGATAGATAGATAGATGTATAGATATATAGATAATAGATACATAGACAGGGACAGACAGACAGATAAATAGATACATGAATCGATAAGACATAACGACAGAGACAGAGAGAGAGAGAGAGAGAGAGAGAGAGAGAGAGAGAGAGAGAGAGAGAGAGAGAGAGAGAGAGAGAGAGAGAGAGAGAGAGAGAGAGAGAGAGAGAGACAGACAGACAGACAGACAGACAGACAGACAGACAGAAGCAGAGACAGAGACAAAGACAAAGCGACGAAGAGACAGAGAGAGAGACAGAGAGAGAGAGACATGTGAATGTGTAAAGAATTGCCATGTCTAGTATCAGACCAACAACTAATGACCTTGCGTCATCAAGAGAGTAACAGACATATAGTATGTTGCCCTTGGCCTAGCTAGTACCCGCATTATCAGATCCATGTGCACGTGTCGCTGGTTTTGCGATAACCTCTGAAATAATCGACCGACATTCAAAATCCCTTCGTCTGGTTTGATTTCACAATTGAAAGTATTCGGGGCAAAGAGAAAAAAACAACTTGGAAATTAGGCCACATAAGTGCCTATTATCGTCATTATAAATGGTCATTACCCCAAAACTCAAACCCATTTCCCTCCGTTTATGCAAACAAAATTATCAAATATCTCCGCTTAGTTTCTCTTTACTCTTTCACCCTAATTTGCCATAATCACAAATCCAACAATACGACACACACACACACACACACACGCCATACACATATACATACACAACAAGACATCCATACACTCATTCACACACCACGTCATGCTCTCAGCTGTCTTCTCTACCAAATCAAATAATAATTCCCAGCGCCAAACTAAGATAACAATATTAGTGTTTTTCGCTCCTTTAATAGGATTGTTGAACAAACCAGATACGCACCGGCCACCTTCGTCCGTTTTGGACTGCAACTGAAGGGGTCAATTCAATAGCGTGCCCAAGTCATTGAAAGGTCAATTCAATAGCGTGCCCAAGTCATGGAAGGGGTCAATTCAATAGCGCGCCCAAGTCATTGAAGGGTCAATTCAATAGCGTGCCCAAGTCATTGAAGGGGTCAATTCAATAGCGTGCCCAAGTCATTGAAGGGGTCAATTCAATAGCGTGCCCAAGTCATTGAAGGGGTCAATTCAATAGCGTGCCCAAGTCATTGAAGGGGTCAATTCAATAGCGTGCCCAAGTCATTGAAGGGGTCAATTCAATAGCGTGCCCAAGTCCCAATTACGTAATTTAGAGAAAAATGCCAAAAAACAATGGACTTAGACACACATGGCTTGGGACTGTAAATGTGATGTGTTTTCATCATATCACTTTCATACTTTTTCAGGAAGAATGGTTTCTCTTTATTCTCCAGGATTATCTGTCTCGTTTTTCACGAAAGACACACTATTGAATGACCCCTTTCAATTCAAACGTTGTCGATTCGCATTCATTTGCCGATGCTATTAAATAGCACAGACACGATTAATGTTAGTATGGCTTCAATTCCATTCAATAATTAATAATTATAACTATATATTTTACCAATACGCAACACTTCTCTTTCATTGAATCATTGAAATGTACACCTGTCCACCATAGTATTGTGAGGTGTTCTCAGAGTTAAGCAAGATGGAAGGTAAGTGAATAAGCGAAAGGAAAGAATTAGGACCTGTCAGTAGCGCCTGCCAATCGGTTATACATTGATACTCCACACGTCTCGATCATATTAGTATGGTACAATAGATTGATCCTTTGCAGTGTGTGTGTGTGTGTGTGTGTGTGTGTGTGTGTGTATGTGTGTGTCCTCACAGTCAAGACGTTTAGCTAGATACGAGCGTCGATGTTAAAACGAGCTTGTCGACGACGTTATCATTCCCGACGAAAGAGAAGGAAAAAAAGGTGAAGACGACACTACTGGAGAAAAACGTTGATGGTTGACGGAAAGGCATAATGAGAAACCCTTTGAGCTCCGTCCCAATGTTCAAAAATGTTACAGAAAATTCCACTGAATGTGACGATAAACATTAAAAGGTTTGTTTGTTTCTTAGCAATTTACTCAGCCCATCATATTATGCAGTGATTGATCTCGGGGAGATTTAAGAGGAAACAGCATATATGGGTGAGCAATCAGTAGCGTAAGCCAAGCGCCCGTAAAAAAGAAATAAAAGACCATTCATTGTGAGAGGAAATCCAATTTGACTAAATCTACAGTCGTTGTAATCCTGGGATATGTGGCTATAATAATAAGAAATACGTTTCTGAGTTTGCGCAACTCATAATATTTCCACCACGATTGCAAAGCACCCAAAACCCGCACTGTTAAATAGCATTAAGCCCTTTTTTTTAAACCTCCAAACTTTAGGGTTCCCTACTCAAAGAGCATAATTGCAACGCTGGTCGTGCGCTCTTTTTCACAGCAGGGCGATGGGTGACGACGCGGATGTCGCGGGTCGATTCTGTGTTAGGTGCCCAAACTTTCCTTCTTTCTTTTTTAGTTCTGCTTAATCATGTGTGTTTGTCTCATCATTGTTTCTAGATTGGGGGCGTCATTATTTCTTCCATGCCCTTATTTGCCCATTTAGACACGCCCATGGCCTCATTTTTTTGTCAAAACTTTAATATTACGAACTTTAATATTACGCAAAGACACACTCACAAAGAACTTGATATTTTTGAGAGCATAATTTGAAAACGCATGCTTTATGAGAATATCTGCCAAGTACAACATCTTATAAATAAAGAAACACAGTTTCATTGCAATTTGCCATACCCATCGTATTGAGAGAAAAAAAACAAATAGTGAGGCAAGGGCGTATCGAAAGTGAAGGAAATGACATTGAATGACATTGAAGCCCCATATTAACAAAGACGAGACAAATACATGGAAAAGACAGAAACAAATCCTGGCCACCGTGGAGATTGAACCCGAGTCCTTTACGGCGGCACCCATCGCCTCGCCATGAAAAGAAAGCGTGCTACCAACCGAGCTAACTACACTCTTAAAATGCCGATGCAGAGGTCACAGATTCGACCCCAAAGGTGGCCGTATTGAGAAGTAGTCCCAAACCTGTGTAAAACCATACCTCAAAGAAGAGTTTCACAACGTTAACTTTAAAGAATAAAAGGGGGCTATTATTGTCTCGGTCGGGAAGAGATTTGTCTCCGACATACAATGACGCTCTTTGTAATGACTAAAGCAGACAGCGTCGGATTGAATTCCTGGAATTCAACCCGCGACCAACATAACACGCAGTGATTTCAAGGTGAATTAAAAGGAAAGAGTAAGATGAAAGACGTATTATTTAAAAGTGAAATGAAAGAGGTGGAAGAACATAATGATATCAGAAGCACCAATCAACCGCACACACGACAGAATGAGAGACGGAAATACAGAGAAAGTAAGAAAATATAGAGTTGGAGAAAATGTGCACTTCTGTAGTTTCGTTGAGATTTACACCATCGATCCAACAAATGCGGTGATTTCAGAGGAAACAGCAAGATGAAAGATAGGTGAAAGCATGAAAGGAAATAAGTACGGCCGACTGCTTGCTAGCATCCGCTTGGCAATCGTTTGAATTGGAATTCACCTCGTCTACCAAAGGTGGTGATCTCAGGGTCAATTAAGAAAGAAACAGCAAGATGAAAGATTAAGGGGAAAGTAGCAGGATCTACCAGCAGCTATCGTCAACTGCCAACTTGATGTTACATTGAAATTTACCCCGTCCACACAGACGAAAAAAATCAAAGTAAGATTTAAGAACAATGGGCAGAACTGTTCTTTTTTCAGTGAGAAGCGTAGCACGTTTTAAGGGGTAATGGATACAAAACATAATTATTATTATTATTATTATTATTATTATTATTATTATTATTATTATTATTATTATTATTATTATTATTATTATTATTATTATTATTATTATTATTATTATTATTATTATTATTAATTATTATTATTATTATTATTATTATTATTATTATTATTATTATTATTATTATTATTATTATTATTATTACTATTATTATTATTATTATTATTATTATTATTATTATTATTAAACTAAATTGTTAGATTAAAACTAAAAGAGAAAGAAAAGCTTTTGTTCGTCATCCGAGTCGGTTCTTCGCTTCTAGACGTGCTTGAACAACCAGGCAAACATCATTATTAGCCAAGGCCTGTAGAAGAATGGAACGGATAACACCATGGTGAGAGGATATCCCCAACAGTTCGATCACCTGTGCTATTCCTTTTACCTATAGCCCTTAACTCGATCTAATTGTAGCTTAATGGTCTTTACACAACAGATTCGTGGAACCTCGGGCGCCCAGTATTTAGATAGTGTAATTGGTTCTTTGGTAAGTCAGTCGCCTACTCTTAGCCACCTCAGTACACACGCAAACACACATAGAGGCATATTTTATTATTAAACTAGAAAGAGGAAAAGAGAGAGATAAACTAAGAGAAGGAGAGGGGAGAGAGGAGCTTTAAGAGTGAGAGAGAAATAGAGAGAAAGAGAGAAAACAGAGAGAGAGAGTCAGAGATAGAGACAGACAGAGAGACAGACAGAGAGACGTCATCCGAGTCGGTTCTTCGCTTGAGAACGTGCTAGAGAAGCGAGAGGGGAAGAGAGAGAGAGGAGACAGAAGGACGAGGACAGAGCAGAAGAGGAGCTAGAACAACCAGGCAAACATCAATATTGACGAGAGCAGAGAGAGAGGAGAGAGGACCGAGAGCAGAGAGCAGGAGAGAGAGACGAGAGAGCAGAGACAGAGGAGAGAGAGAGAGAGAGAGAGAGGAGGGAGCAGGAGACGAGGAAGGAGGCAGAGAGAGAGAGAACAACCAGGCCAAACATCAATATTAGCCAAGGCTCAGAAGAATGGAACGGATAACACCATGGAGGATATAGAAGAGGATATAGGGAGAAGAGAAGAGGAAGAGAGCAGAAGGGAGAGAGAGAGAGAAGAGAAGAGCCAGAGAGAGAGAGAGAGAGAGAGAGAGAGAGAGAGAGAAGAGAGAGAAGAGAGAGGAGA
>JAXRKP010000758.1:82500-92500 GCA_037039925.1 Doris montereyensis | reverse complement strand
AGATGAAATGTAAAACAAACAAAACAAAAAATGGAAGGAAAGAAGTAGGAACTGGCAACAGCGCCCCACCCCCCACCTCCAAAATTTAAAAAAAACAAAAAAACAAAAACAAAACAAAAAAACAAACTCCGGCCACCCAGCAGAGACACTAGAATTCAATCATTTATTAACTGCTGACAAAAAAAATATTACATAACACTGCATTGATGTTGACCATTGACAAATTTGTTCTAAGTAGAGAATAATGTTTACCAAAATTGTTTAAGAAATTGTAACCACATCACATCAGTTTGTCAAGCGGGTGTTTGGCGGGTGCAGCTGGTAGGTCCTATTTCTTTCTTTTCCTTCTCTCACTCATCTGCCGTCTTGTCGTTTCCTCTTAATTCAACCTGAGATCACTGCAATGGCGGACGGGGTAAATTTTAATGAAACACACAAATGAAACAAGCACACCTGTCAAAACGCCCATATTGAGTTGCCTGTCCTTGGCTGTGGGTGTAGGTGGTGGTTTGGGTGGGGGGGGGCGAAGGGGAGGGGCTTGGGTTTTCTGGGGACAAGGTTGATTCTGCCATGTTGCTTTGTTCAATAGGAATTCACCCCGTCCACCGTATGCGATGATCTCAGGGTAATAAAGAGGAGACAGCAAGATAATAGACATGGTAAAGAGTGATTGAAAAGAAGTAGGGTCTAACAGTATAGCCATCAAACATGCAGCGATGCTACGAGTGTCGCATACAATAAAGACAGGAACTAAATTTCACCAGTCAAATATTTGTTGTTACTTTCATTGAAATGCACACCGTCCTGCTTTTGCGGTGATCTCATGGTAAATCCAATGGCAACAGCAAGGCAAAAGGCATGTTATAAATATAATGGTGAAAGGAAAGAAAAAAAGACCTGCAAATAACACCCTGGACACCGTACACTTCACACATTAGAGCTTTCATTCTTTAATTATAGTGAAATTCGTGACATGCAAGCTGTATGCCATTACTTCGTGACTGTCTATGAAATGTAAACAAAAACAATCGAAGCGGTTCACCTTGCCAACGAAGCTTTTCACATCACTTAATCAGCATCACTACAAAACTCAAGGTTTAAAAAAATAAAAGACGTTGTTAAATTAATGCCGATGGCAATAAAAAAAGTACACTAAATAATGTATATAATTTCGTCCTTTGAGAACAACTTGGCTTCGAGTATTCTCATTTCTATGTTTAAAGTTCCAAAATCGATAAATAATGCCAGGAACGTAAAATAAAACAGATCAAAAGATACTGCGTGTTGGCAACCAAAGACCAAATTTCAACCCCCTTAGAATCACAGACAGACGGTCGTAAAATATTTAAATCGCGAACTAGCAAATCATATACGAATGAAATACGCAGTCGGTATGTGAGTGTGTGCGCCGGCATTAATGAGTGTGTGTGTGTGTGTGTGTGTGTGTGTGTGTGTGTGTGTTAAATTCTAAATGGATCACGAGAAGTGATACCGATATCAAATTTCAGAAGCTGAAAGATCTCACAGCCACAAAATTTTCAGTCCGGTGACAGTAAAAGTGAAGTAAAGGAAAGTAAGCCCAATACCCGGAGTTGAGTGTAAGATGACCAAGAGAAGAATTTTTTTTGAATTTTTAATACGCATACGGCTTAATGGGATACTTTAATTTGCACTTTGATTTCGACGTCGCTTTTTGCTTTCGCCAAGTCTCCATGAATAGCTTCCCACTTCGCTGGTGGGTCGACAGGAAGGCCAGAGAAAAATGTGTCCGGGCTAGGAATCGAACTCAAGGCCAGGCCTCCTGGGTGGTAGTCCGATGCTATACCGACTGATGTATCGGCACCTCTAAACGATATTACAACGTAACAATAAACAGATGGAAGTAACAGATGTTAAACATTAAATGGACCGCAAGGAATGAGTAATGATGTCCCGAGAAACCGAAAAAATAAATTCAGTCGATCGACAGTACCGTATACGTCAGATTATTTCATTGAAATCCAACCCGTCCATCATTATATTATGCGATGATCTCATGAGGAAGTAGAGAGAAAAACAGCGAGATGAAAAAAAACCCCGTAAAAAAGTGAAAGATAAACAAAGCTAGACCTACCGATAGAGCACCTCCACCCTCCCCCCTATAACCAGACAACGAAAGGAAAGAAATAAGACCTATCATTAGTTCCCACCAACCGCCTACACAATGTTACGACAGAAGTACAAGCTAGAAGGAGCTTGATACGAAAATCAAAGTTTGAAAATAAGAAGTAAACTCCCAATGACTGGTCTCTTGTACACCAAGACAACGTCATACACACAGTCTATACTTCGGAATCTCCGTCTGCTACTCTTATTTATCAACCTCAAACACCACGACAAACAAATCAAATCCTCCTGTATAATAACACTCTATCTCACAACGTCTTCACATTATACATCCAGTGAGCTTCACAGCCTGAAGAAGAAGTATCTATAAGGTAAAACAAAAAACAAACAAAAAACAAAACAAAAAAACAAACTCCACTGAAAGGAATCCTAATTTATGACATCCGCTGTCACTGCATAGTGACCACAGGTCAAGACAGCAAAAGTTTCACTGGGTGAACTGACCGGCCAAGGACCCCGACCTACTCGTCGTGGTGGCCAGGGAGAAACAAAACACATTGCATGAGAGCTGACATGACAAACAGAGGAAGGTGCGGTTGGAAGGTGGGGGTGTGTGTGTGTGTGTGTGTGTATGTGTGTGTGTGTGTGTGTGTTTTGCGTGTGCGTGTACAGCAATCGCCTTGTGTGTGTTCATGAGATTAAGTCTCTGTTTGGAACAATGAAAGGAAAAGACGGTCAAGCATAAAGAAGCGGTACAAGAGTAACGAAAGAGAGAGCAGAATGTTACACACACACACACACACACATCATACATCATACATACACCCATATCATATTACATACACATGCATCCATCTAATCTATACATACATACATACATACATACATACATACATACATACATACATACATACAATCATACATACATACATACATACATATTACAATTGTGTACACACACACACACTCATAGATACATAGAGGCCTTTCATTCTATTCAACATTCGCTTCTCTACCCGGTCGTTAAATAACACTCCCAGATCTAATGGCTCGCTGGCTGTTTGTTTAATCAAATCCGCCATGAGAACGAGGCTCATTATTTTGAGAAGAACTCTTTGGAAATTTGCGAGGATGACCTTTTGTTTCCTTTCTTTTTCTTTTCTTTTTTTTTTATTTTTTACATAATGTTCCTTTTTCGTTTTTGTTTCGTTTTTGTTTTTTTTGTGGTGATTTTTTAAATTGATTTTTTTTTATCTCCACAGCCAAATGCAGTGATCTCAAGATGAATTAATGGCAAACAAATAAAATTGAAAAACATTCAGAGTTTTGAGTGATTTATTGAAATTTACCCGATCCACCGTATGCATTTATCTCAGGGTGAATTTAGAGGAAACAGCAAGATGAAAGATAAGTAAAATAGGAAAAGGAAAGAAGTAGGAGCTACCAAAACCCCGTCAACCGGCTACGAATTAAGAGGAAACAGCAAGATTTGAAGGCGTGTGTAAAATAATCAAAGAAAAGAAGTCGGACCTACCAGTAGACCCACCAATCACCGACTCAGGCTAGCGATACTAAAACGGCAGAATAAACACAAGGAATTAGAATCTAACAATACAATCTGAGATAAATTGTCTGATCTTCACTGTTTTTACGAGGACGTGATGGTTCAGAGGTAAGACGTCAGGCTCTCAAACAAAAGAACGTGAGTTCGTGGTCGACAGGTTCAAAAGTGTTCTAGATGTGATTCGAGTGAACCCCCCCCCCCCTGCTGACCCAGGTCGGTGGATCGAACCTAGTCACATCGGAGACGGATGATGCAAAGGTGGTCCAGTGTGCAGATAAAACTCTATGCACGTTAAAGATCCCTTGGCTGTTTACAGGGCAGTCAGGGAAAACGTGAAAAAATCGTACCAAAAGTCCCGAGGTCACCTTAATCATGAATCTGGGTAAAATCAATTTCAATTTCAATTTCAATTTCAATTTCAATCATCTTTATTGATCCTTTAAAAAAAGGAAATTATACGTGTGTCATCACGATTTCCGTTTGAAAAATAAAAGAATACAAATCAATGCATTCAAATTAAAAACAAATTCAACTTAGCTAATCATTAAATGTTTAGATTTTAGGAGAAGTATACAAAAATTCAAAGGTGGGTAAATAAATAGTGTGGTGAAACAATATACATAATTTTTTTTTAGAGAATTAAAAAAGATAGAATAATTATAGACAAATCAGTTTAGCTTCAAACACATTCATTAACTTATAATAAATCATTCATTCACCATCTATCAATTTACATTTCTTAAACATTGTGAGGAAAACGCCATTGTGCTTTCAAAGTAAGGTATGGTCAAACTTTCGTATGGCGCTTGGAAGAAAAGATCTAAAATATCTCTCAGTGCGGGATTTTAGATGTATAAGTCGACCGCTTCTACTGCTTGTTTTGGGTATGGAGAAAAGAGGGTGGGTGTTGTCTTTAAGTATACTCCTGAGTTTGATATTGCATTGAATCTCATACAGATCTTCAAAGTTCTCCGGCTTTACATCATTTATGAGTTTTCCTATGTGTTTCAGTGTCCTATTAAATTTCTTCTTTTCTCTATCTCTTGTATTTCCTCTCCATGCAGTTATACTAAAAATAATAATACTATTTATGCAAGCTTGATGGAAAAGCCTTATTAGAGTGTTATCAATTTGAAACTTATAAAGCTTCCTCATAAAATACATTCTTTTGTTCACGTTCTTTAAAAACTTTATTTGATTGTTTTTGCCATTCTAGCTTCTCGTCAAAAATTATGCCAGATATTTATATTCATTAACTTTCTCAACTGTTTCATCTTTTATAACAATATCATTATGGATGTTATTTGTCTTCCTAAAATCAAAAATTATTTCTTTTGTTTTGTTAAGATTAAGTTGTAAATAATTGTCATCACACCATTTTACAAACCTTTTGATTTCTTGAGCATAATTAATTAGATCTACTTCTGACCTGATAAGAGCTTGGATAGATGTATTATCTGCATATTTTTATTATTGGGAGGTTTTCAAACGCAGTTTTACAATCATTAGTGTAGATAGAAAAGAGTATAGGTGCAAGGACAGTCCCATGGGATGCTCCAGTGTTTGTTACAATTACTTACGAGTCAAAAATACCATTCTCTGATTTTAATCTAACAAATTGAAGTCTGTTGGTCAGAAAATCTAAGATCCAGAGAGTTACACTTTTTCCCAAAACCCATATTTAACAAATTAGGAATCAGGATGTATGGCTGTATTGTATTAAAAGCACTTGAAAAATCAACGAAAAGAGTTCTGACATAGCTTTTTGGAGTATCAAGATGATGGTACATGTTATTTGTAAAAAAATAAGTAGCATCTTCAACGCCCCTTTTAAATTTATAGGCAAATTGGTATAGGTCGAGAGTAGGTCCACTTGTAATTGTAATTGTTTTTAACACAATCCTCTCAAGACATTTCATTAAAATAGATGTCAATGCTACTGGTCTTAAATCCTTCATTTGTTTTATATTATTGCATTTTGGGACAGGAGATGTTTGGGACATTTTCCAAGCATTCGGTATTTCATTTAAGGACAGTGATAAATTAAATATGTACAAGTAAACAAGAAAGATTAAATCAAAACCACTGCTTTTACAACAAGGCAGTTTATTTTCTTATCGCCTAGATTTAGACAAAGAACTATTTCATAGTGAGATTTAAGTCCTTCATGATATTAATGTTATCAAAACAACAACAAAACGGTGATATCATTCTTTCTTCTTTTTTTGGGTTTTTTTTTATCCATTGAACTATGAAAACACCTTTTGTTTGTTTGTTTCTTTGTTTTATTGGAATGCATCCCGTCCACTCTATGCGGTGATCCCATGGTGAATTTAGGGGAAAGGACAAAAAGAAAGAAAGCTGTGTGAAAAAAATGAAGAAAGGAAGTAGGACATTCCAGCAGCACCCGCTAACCGCCCACATGGTTTGAGGTAGAAAGAACGATAATTAAAATAACATTGATCTTCCCGATCATAAAAGATGATCGCTCTTTATGAAGACAGAGACAAAGATTAACCAAGCGGAAGAAGCAACAGTCCGTGGTGAAAGAAGTGGGGAAAGAAGTGGCAGATTGCAATCAGAGCGCTCTCCACCCGCTCATGCAGGGTATGGTGTCACAACTAGCTCGTAAGGTGTGTGAATTTTAGGTTTTCTTTGAGTTCATCTTATTCCACCATTACGTTGTCATCTCTCATGGTGAGTCGACTTCAAAGCAATGAGATGTAAGACAGAGAGAAGAAAAAACCCAAAAAGAATAGATGAGGGACCTACCAGAAATATCCACCCCGCCACCTCCAGGTTTGATGCGAAGTTAGAAGACATTGATGGTAGTTATACACTGACCCGGAAAATTAAAAACCCAAATCGGAGTAAAGAAGGAAACGTCTCTGTATCTACTGGAAGGTTGTCCCACCCCAAACAAAAAATGTTTCATCGAATTGTATTCCTTCTAGAAGATATATACGAAGATATATCCCAGGGTGAATTAAGACGAAACAACAACACGAAAGATAAGTGAGAGAGTGAGAAGAAAGAAGCAGGAGCTATTTATACCCCTGCGGACCATCCACGAAAGAAGAACAACATTATTGCTACTAAAACATATGCAGTGAAAGAAACGAGTCACTCATGATTGAAAAGCAATGGAGAAATTAAATAACAAAGCTTCGTGGTTTGATCCTTTGATGCTGGAATGTGAAAATATTAATAGATCAAGTTCACTTGCGAGAAGAAGAAAAAATGGGAGAGAGGAGCACAAAATCAATGTCACGTGTAGGAGACTATTGACTGTAAAGTGAAAAGAAAATTAATCGAAAATTAAAATGTGCAATTCCTTCAAGATATTGAAACCCATACTTGTCACACAGCTTATCCAGGTAGATGTATCTTTAGAGTTGTAGTGGAACAGGCAATGTAAGATCTGTCCTTGTTTGTGTTGTTTGTTTATCCACATCAACAACTAAGGTTATATCTATAGGTTTTTGGTAGGATTTTATATTTTGCCTGGTCTGCTCGGCAAGGGAAATTTAACGTGCACAGATTGTTGTTATCTGCTCTGCAAGGGAAATTTAACGTGCACAGATTGTTGTTATCTGCTCTGCAAGGGGCATTTAACGTGCACAGATTGTTGTTATCTGCTCTGACATTTAACGTGCACAGATTGTTGTTATCTGCTCTGCAAGGGGCATTTAACGTGCACAGATTGTTGTTATCTGCTCTGCAGGGGCATTTAACGTGCACAGATTGTTGCTATCTGCTCACTGCGACGGCACTAGGTGTAGGTGTCGACTCACCTAGATCTACCTGAACCATAGGGTAGGCTTTACCGGAAAAACTCGAGAATTTTTTTTTAACCTGCCGGGGCTTGAAACCACGTCCTTCTGGTTGAGAGGTCAACACATTGCCTCTGGACCATCGTGTCCTGCCTAACCCTTGGACATGACGCTGGTCCGTACACGTCTCTTCCTACCAATAATTATCACTTATAAAACATGAATTCGCATCTGGGTGGAGTGAGGAAACCATTGACAATGTCTCTCTTTATAACACAAGGATTCAAACCCTAGAATCTCATCGTCTTAAGTTGTCTTCACTGTCGTCTACTGATCCTCCACAGCCAAGTTGACTTTGTGTTTGTTTATTTGTTTGTTTCATTTGAAATTTCCTGTGTCCACCAAAATAATGTGTGATGATCTCAGTGTGAATTCATATGATTCAACAGCAAGATGAAATGACAGGAAGAGTGAAAAGGAAAAAGTAGGACCTGACAGTAGCACCCACCAACCGCTCACATCATGTCGACACGAAAAGAATAAGAAAAGTACCACGTGAAGTAGCAGTTAGCTGTATTGGTTTAGTTTTTATTTTATTTTAGTTTTACTCCCAAGCTAGTGTTTGTACCCTCTTTGCTCCTTTGTCGAGTGGGGAAATCTGTCTATCTATCTAACTATCTTTTTCATCATTTCTAAAGTAGCATGTTGATTGAAATCTTCAGTCATGCTATTCCACAATTTGCCATGGCAAGTGACAAAATAAATATACAATGATAAGTTTGACGTGGATATAGGGTAAAAGCAATTTATCATAGGACTACTAAATATCAGATAGCTTCATTCTCAACTTCATCAATACACTACATACATATGCAAACACAGAGACACACACACACACACAAGCGCACATGCAGACACACAAATACAAACCCACTAAGCATTCAAATATTTCTGGGACCTTGAGAGATAGCTGGATCTGAGGTATCGATTATGATAAGCATATACCCAAAATCACCTGTTGAAAACTTTCCAAACACCCCTAATACCTTATCTGTCGTAGCGTTTATCATATACTTAAGAGTAGTAAAGACTATCGGTGACAAATATAAAGAAAGCACAGAGAGAGAGAGAGACAGAGAGAGAGAGAGAGAGAGGAGAGAGAGAGAGAGAGAGAGAGAGAGAGAGAGAGAGAGAGAGAGAGAGAGAGAGAGAGAGAGAGAGAGAGAGAGAGAGAGAGGGGGGGAGAGAGAGAGGTGGGGGGCGCTTGAAGATAGTTAGACTTTATTGAGTTTTTAAAATTGTATCCACACCCACAACTAAGGTGATTTCGGAGTTTGTTTGTTATAAGGGTTTTTTTAGTAGGATTTTAAAAGTTACCCAGACTCCCATGTAAACAGCATGGGGATCTTTAAAAATTAACGTACATAAGTGTTGTGATATGCACATGAGACCTGCTTGTGTCGTTCATCTCCGATAGGGCTAGTCGTCGATCCACCTACTTACCTACCTACCTACCTATCTACCTACTTGAATGTGTGAGAAATAAACACCTCTTCAGGATTGCCTGCTTTATCGTACAAGTAACAAGTAATACTTCGTCAAATCCGCCGTACAAATCGATGTTACATTTCTTTTTCTCTCGCTCTGCTCTCTGACAATCTTCTTAGAAACTTTCATAGCTCTCTCCGTTGATACAGATGTCTTTATTATGTCAAGTGAGAAGACTGCGGACTCCATACTTTCCCTTATAAAGACAAACATAGATACAAAACAAAAAAAAAAGAAATAAAATAAGTTCCAACAAGACACAAGCACAATGCAACTAGATTCTAGATCTATTTTTCAGCCACACGAAAAAAAACCGGCCTCAGCACTAAGGGGAGAATGAAAAAGACGACAGCAATGCAAACGCGATCCTCCCCTTGCGACAAACGAGCTCGCGCGTCTGTGGTCTTAAAGTAAAAGATTGCCAGAGAGAGAGAGAGAGAGAGAGAGAGAGAGAGGGGAGGGGGTGCAGAAAAATCAATCATCGACTATCGATCGCTGATCAAAGGTTTGACAGTAACCAGGCAAAGCGAGGGTCCCTAACACAATAAGCTCAATCCACAGCAGACGACACGGCGATCGTCGGAGAGACAAAACACTTCGAGCAGACGTCACCCTCGCAGGTGAAACCATACGGTTGCCTGGATTTTGACGACGTGTCAAGTCAGTCCGTTATCTGCCTGGCAGACGACCGATCTTCCTGTTTTAAAGCAAAGAAATATAGAATCTATTGATCCCAAACAGAGATTTCAACCAGCAAAGAAAACCATAACACAGAACATGGCAAAACGGGTCGCTGTAAAGACGAGAAGGCAAAGATTTAATTTACGTTGTCCTTTCTGAATAGCGGTGTAACATACTATAAAATAAGAACATATGAATGAAATACAATACATGACCTTTTAAAAAAAAAAAAAAAAAGCCTGTTGAATGGAGGAAAGAAAGAAAGAAAGAAAGAAAGAACGTTTAAGACAATATCTGAAAGCGTTTATGGCAGGGGATACTGTTTTAT
>JAXRKP010000758.1:70000-72500 GCA_037039925.1 Doris montereyensis | reverse complement strand
TCGTCTTCGCACGTTTCTCTCAGCCATGAGAAAATTCAACCAATAGCAAACAGTGGACAGCAAACAGAAATTAATGATAAGCAGTAGGAATAGCTGGTGGTGTACGACTGAATTTGGGGAAAAGGGGGACATGGGGAGAGCGGGGGTGGGGGTGGGGTGCTAGGCTAGAGGGTGAATACAAAAGAGACCGTTATGCTCAGACGATTTTGCAGTCGTATAAACGTTTTCCTCACTGTGAAGTGATTGTAAGCGATTTTTAGGTAGCATACTATGTATGGGGTTGAGTAAAGGGTAATGGTTAAATACACATGATCAGTTATTACATGAATGCGTAGCGCTTATTAAGGGTTGACTTTTTTTTTCAAAATTTCATCGAAATTTACCTCATCCACCATTATTATGTGGTGATCTTACGGTGAATTCAGAGGATACAGCAAGATGACAGTGAAGAGAAAGAGCAAAAGGAAACAAATCAAGTAGGGCCTATCAAGCCCCCATCAACCGCTCATGTTTACAAAGAATAAGTTATGAATGGGTGTGGTTAGTATAAACAATAACCAAGCCGTACCCACGCAATGGTGAATGATGGGTATGACGTGCTTGTTTCATTGAAAATTATCCCGCTCACATGCGGTGATCTCAGGGTGACTTGGAGAGGAGACAGCAAGATAAAAAGATATTATGTCAAGGGAATGAAAGGAAAGACGTAGGATCTACCAGTTATTAGCCATCGCCCGCCGCCCGCTATGATTATATGAGTGATCATTGCCAGCTAGTCAATTTATCAGTCCAGTTCTCAACATTCTCAATGAACTGTGAGAAGGTGTACTGCTCCAGGAAAGAAAAAATTATGAGTAACAGCTTATTTTACTTTATGGTCTGATTGGAATTTACCCCCTCCACCATATGGGGTGAATAAATGAGAAATGGCAACCCATAATGAGAGAGAGAGAGAGAGAGAGAGAGAGAGAGAGAGAGAGAGAGAGAGAGAGAGAGAGAGAGAGAGAGAGAGAGAGAGAGAGAGAGAACGTGTCCAGAGTGGAAGAACCTTCCAGTGGTACCTACAATATGCCAAAAATTGCCTATAACCGTAAACGAGAAGAATTAAAAAATAGAAGAAGAAGAAAAACCCAAATCAAGAACGAAAAAATGGGTAAGGATATACTGTTGGTATAGAAAAGTATCTTCAATGCCTTCTAGCCTAAAGAGCCGGAGATTATCCCGGTTTTATAGCGTACAGTGGAAGACGTGATATTAAGCACCTACTTGACATGGCACTAGTCTGTGACACATTTCGCTCCCAAACTATTGGTGATACACATTTGAACCTGGGTAGAGTGGAAATTCCAGTTTGGTGTCGTTCCCAAGGAACACACCATCGGACCTAGCAGTGCCTAGTTTTTAAACCCCGGAGCGCATGGTCCTTAGTCCGGCAATTTAATCACTAGGCCACCGAGACCACAATATTTCGTTGATATAGTGCCAATAAATTATGTGAGCTGTTCTAGTTAGGGAAGGAGGGGAGCTGACAGGGGAGTCTCTCACTAGGCCAATAATCTTTTAAGTTTGTTTGTTTGACGTGGAAGATGGATATGAATTTGATTTTTGATTTTCGCCACATCCACAACTAAGGTGACTATCGGGGTTTTTGTAGAATTTTTCATTTTGCAAGACTGCCCTGTAAACAGTCAAAGGATTCCTTAACGTGCCCAGAGTGTTATGATCTGCACACGAGGCCTCCATTTTACTGTCCGTCTCCGATGGAACTTATACTAGCGTCGACCCTTCTACCTGGACCAGGTCCATGTTTTTACCCGAAAAACTCGAGACAAATTTTCATCCTGTCGAAGCACGAACCGTCGACCTTTTGGTTCAGATTGATACCTTGCCTTTGGACCACCATTCCTCCTCTCTTCCCTCCCGATCGTCTCAGAATTATATTGTCCTAACTACACATTTGGCAAATATACCGTTGGAGTTATATTCCTCATCAAATTCACAGGTCAACAAATTAATGTCCTGTCTCACAAATATAACCAAAACTGGCTTTCGTTTTGTCACAAGTTACACTTGTATTTTGTCTGAACATCAAAAGTATCTCTAACTGAAAACTTTAGAGCTTTATTCTATTAAAAAAAAAATTTTTTTAAATAAAGACATACGAATACAAACAAAAATTGAGTATATAATGTATAGTTAGGACGATTACTATAGCTCTGAGCCAACGAAATGTGAGATACACCATTCATACATGTGTGCTTGGCTTCTGTTAAAGAAAAAAAGAAAAAAAACTACTACAAAATACATACCACTTTGGATGGTCAAAACGTTCCAGGGCAAGTTCTCCGGCCTGGGTGGTGGTTTGGGGAACAGCATTCTCTCACAGGGGAGACTGGGACGCACTGTCCATGACCTTGGCGTTTCTCTCCAGGAGGGACACGTGAGGCGGCGCTGCAGCCAACATGGCGGGCGTGATGCCACTGGGCTTAGACAACGGCCA
>JAXRKP010000758.1:62500-65000 GCA_037039925.1 Doris montereyensis | reverse complement strand
GAATGATTGAGTGAATGAACGAATGAATGAATGAATAAATGAATACATGAAAGAATGAATGAATGAATAAATGAATGAATGAATGAATGAATAAATGAATGAATGAATGAATGACAAGAAATAAATGAATGAATGGTTAGATCGTATCTCAGCTTTCAACGTAGTCAGGTTTGGGTGTCGCAGTAGTCCATACGTGGTTGTTGTCTGATGAAGGGTTAAACCCGAAACGTGACAAATTTATTGTAATGATTCTTTTGGTACAGTTGTATTGTTTTGTCGTTTAATCAATGCAGTGTTATTGTTGTTTGTTTTGTTTCATTGAAATTTACCCCGTTCACCATATGTCGTGATCGCAAAGTGAATTAAATTGGTAACAGCAAGATGACAGATATAATGTGAACGAGTGATTGGAAAAAAGTAGAACCTATCCCCAGCACCCGCCAGCCGCCAACAACTAACTACTGCACATTATGTGAATAAGAATGGTTGTCGTGTATTTGTTACTAAGTTTAAAGCGTTGGGGGGGAGGAGAAAAAACAAAAAAAAAAAAGAGAGGCAAAATATACACAGACGCGATCAGACCGTTACAATCAAACACAAGCGGCGCGAAATTTTGAAAAAGTGAGAAAATTCACACACTACACTTGCTTCAAGTTGGTCTCAGTGTGAATTAAGATGAAGCAGCAAGATGACAGACATAGTCTATTTTATTTGAATTTACCCCATCTACCAAATGTTATTACATGTAAGTGGTGATCTTGGTTTTCATCGCAATTTACCTTGTCCACCATACGCGTTGATCTCATGTTGAATTAAAAGGGGGAAAAGCAGGATTTAAAAACGTTATTGTGAAAGAGTGAAAAGAGTGAAAGGAAAGACATTGAAGAGCGCCCGCAATCCGCTTATGATGTGATGATCTCAGGTGGGGTTTTTTTTCTTCTTTTTTTTTTGGGGGGGGTGGGGTTAGTTAGTTGGGCGTTTGGTTCCTGGTTTGTGTTGTTGTTTTGGTGTGGAGTTGTTTTTTGTTTGTTTTTGCTTGTTGTTTGTTTTTTTGGTGTTTTTTTTGTGGAGTGGGGGGGTAGTTTTTTTCATCAAAGTCTACCTCGTCCATCATATTTGTGCAGTGGTCTTAGGTTGACCTATGAGGAAAAGAGAAATGAAACGCGTGTGAAAGAATGAAGGGAAATACGTAGGACCTAGCCGTAGCTCCCACCAATCGCCCTCACGGATTAAGAGGAATCAGCGGAAATAAAAGGCATGGTGGGGTGAGACTGAGAGAGTGAAAGGAAAGTTGTAGTAGGACCTGTCAGCAGACCACTCACTGGCCATTGACGACAAGCAGTAAAACGTAAAGTTCTTTCAATGCCCTTAAGGCCTATAGAGCCGGAGTTTATCCCGATTTCTATAGTATGAAGCGGAACATGTGACAATAATCACCTCCCGGCCAGGACGCAAGTCTGACACGGGTTTTTACTTCCCAGCTAGTGCTTGTACCCATTTGCACCTGGCTAGAGTGGGCGGCAATGCGTGATAACCGTTTTTCCCCAAGGACACAACGTTGGACCTGGCTTTGCTAGCTAGGATTCGAGCTCGGAACCTCATGATCCCCGGTCCGGCAGCCTAACCGCTCGGTCATCAACGCCTATTTAAAAAATTGTAAGTGAGCAGTATTCAGTTTTAGCACGACCCCAACATTTTCTCATTTCACGATAAGTCAAAACCTGTGGCATAGAAACACAATATTAGAAGCATTACACGGAGAACCGCGAGAGAAAAAAATGATGTATGCTTTTACGACAAGAGAAGAGAATAAATATTTTTGCGGGGGAGTAATTCATTGGAATTTACATTGTCCATCATATGCGGTGATCTCAGGCTGAATTAAGAGAAAAGAGCCAGAAAACGCATTTGAACGCCTTTCGTTTTCTTGTTTACATTATTGACTTTCTTGTCATGAATTATAGACAGTTTTATGCTACATTCTTGTAACCTGATATATGTAATTCATATTACCGTATTACATGTATTATATATTTGTTTAGTGTAATACGCCTAGAGAGCCTTACCCTTGTAGCGATGACGGCCAGAGGAAAATATAATATTGTCCAATTTTCCCTTTCGCCAAGAAAAAATAATTCGACATAATATTTCCATTTTGTAATGTAATATATTATGGTTTGGGAGAGAGTATATTATAGCGCTGTATTAATACAAACATCAGTAAAGTTGATTCCTCGTAATATATCATGGTTTGGGAGAGAGTATATTATAGCGCTGTATTAATACAAACATCAGTAAAGTTGATTTTTCAATACCAAAACATATTAATATTATGATCAATTTAGTTTATATTTAACAGAAGTTTGTTTTGTTTCATTGTAACTTACCCTGTACACCATATGCGGAGATCTCATGGTGGATTAAAAGGAAGCATCACAGTGAATAAAGGACGTGAAAGAGTGAATGGAAAGAAGTAGCACCTACCAGTAGCGCCCACCAA
>JAXRKP010000758.1:10000-55000 GCA_037039925.1 Doris montereyensis | reverse complement strand
GAATCGCTATACAGATAGATCGATCGTTTGATTGACGTATATTATACTATATTGATAAATAGACAGACAATGACAAATCGATAAAATAGACCATCATCAAATGTCTTGCTGTGTAGTGTTGACGATGACGTTTTTCCACACTCCTCGATCCCTGGTCACTCTTATCGGGTTGCTTACGTTCTTTGTCTTCAGCCATCTTGCGATTCCATCCAGAACCTTTTCCCTTTGTCGTCCTCTAGATCTTGTCCCATCGATTTCCCCAGTGGTGACCACACGTGTCCCATGTTCTCCCTCCTCGTTACTTTTTCCCCAAAAAATGTTGCCTGCCTTTTCTTGATTTTGTTGAGGAGAATTCTACGTGTTTCTCTGCCTGTTGGAGAATGTTTTCGTTTGTTTCTTTCTTTCTCAACGAGACACGTAAAACATTCTTCTCCAGAGCCACATTTCGGTTGCTTGGATTCTCTCCTGCATCGTTTTGTTTAGGGTCTATGCTTCAATTCCATGCGTGATGATGGGTTCGATTTAATATTGAAGTACTCGTTTCCTCGTTTGTTTAGATAGATTTATATATTTGTGTTAGAATGGGCTTCACCCCCCCCCCCACCCCCCCCCCCATTGAATTTACTGACAGATAGATAGAAAATGGAAAATGTGTTTTTTATTACAAGTTATTCCGTCTACCATGTGTGTTGACCTCGGGTCATTTAAGAGGAAACAGCCGGATGAGAAAAAAACACGCAAAGAGGTGAAAGAAAGAAAATAAGTAGAACCTGCCAGTTGCGCCCATCAACCGCCCACGATCACAGGATCGAAGATCGATATTATAGGTAGATCGATAAATAAATGTAACGGTATGACAGACGCGGTGTCAAGAACAACCATGACTACTTAACTAAACTACCTGCTGACTGTGTTCACTTACGGCATTATCGACATGTTACTATGAAATTACGTTCTTTTTCTGATGCGATTGGCACTAGAAAGGAGAAGAGAATGCGTTAGTCGTATTGATAAATCTATTTACATATTAATGTGTGTTTGTGTGTGTGTGTGTGTGTGAGAGAGAGAGAGAGAGAGAGTGCGCATGTGAGTATGTGCGTCTCTGTGTGTAATATATATATATATATATATATATATATATATATATATATATATATATATATATATATATATATATATATATTCTCTCTCTCTCTCTCTCTCTCTCTCTCTCTCTCTCTCTCTCTCTCTCTCTCTCTCTCTCTCTCTCTCTCTCTCTCTCTCTCTCTCTCTCTCTCTCTCTCTCTCTCTCTCTCTCTCTCTCTCTCTCTCTCTCTCTCTCTCTCTCTCTCTCTCTCTCTCTCTCTCTCTCTCTCTCTCTCTCTCTCTCTCTCTCTCTCTCTCTCTCTCTCTCTCTCTCTCTCTCTCTCTCTCTCTCTCTCTCTCTCTCTCTCTCTCTCTCTCTCTCTCTCTCTCTCTCTCTCTCTCTCTCTCTCTCTCTCTCTCTCTCTCTCTCTCTCTCTCTCTCTCTCTCTCTCTCTCTCTCTCTCTCTCTCTCTCTCTCTCTCTCTCTCTCTCTCTCTCTCTCTCTCTCTCTCTCTCTCTCTCTCTCTCTCTCTCTCTCTCTCTCTCTCTCTCTCTCTCTCTCTCTCTCTCTCTCTCTCTCTCTCTCTCTCTCTCTCTCTCTCTCTCTCTCTCTCTCTCTCTCTCTCTCTCTCTCTCTCTCTCTCTCTCTCTCTCTCTCTCTCTCTCTCTCTCTCTCTCTCTCTCTCTCTCTCTCTCTCTCTCTCTCTCTCTCTCTCTCTCTCTCTCTCTCTCTCTCTCTCTCTCTCTCTCTCTCTCTCTCTCTCTCTCTCTCTCTCTCTCTCTCTCTCTCTCTCTCTCTCTCTCTCTCTCTCTCTCTCTCTCTCTCTCTCTCTCTCTCTCTCTCTCTCTCTCTCTCTCTCTCTCTCTCTCTCTCTCTCTCTCTCTCTCTCTCTCTCTCTCTCTCTCTCTCTCTCTCTCTCTCTCTCTCTTCTCTCTCTCTCTCTCTTCTTCTTCGCCTTCTCTCAAAAAGTCTCTCTCTCTCTCTCTCTCTCTCTCTCTCTCTCTCTCTCTCTCTCTCTCTCTCTCTCTCTCTCTCTCTCTCTCTCTCTCTCTCTCTCTCTCTCTCTCTCTCTCTCTCTCTCTCTCTCTCTCTCTCTCTCTCTCTCTCTCTCTCTCTCTCTCTCTGTAATAACGACCAACCAAACCTTATGCCGGAATGACGATGTTGTCGCACACTTATGGCTTCATTTACCTTTTTTCACATAGTTAAATTGACAGGAAAAGAAAACGCACAGGTACGCATAAAATTATTTCTGTCAACTGGTGTTGTTGTTGTTGTTGTTGTCGATCGACTTCCAATTCTTGGGTGATTTGATTTGATTTGATTTGGATTTATCCACATCCACAACTAAGGTGATCTCGGGGTTTTAGTAGGATTTTTAATTTTGTCCAGACTGCACTGTTAACAGTCAGATGATATTTAACGTACACAGAGTCTTGATCTGCACACGGGACCTCCTTTTTATCGTCCGTCTCCAATGGGACTAGGTGTCGATCTACCTACCTGGACCAGGGAGTAGATTTTGCTCGACTGTCGGCGGGGCTCGATCCCACTACCTTTTGGTTGAGAGGCCGACACCTTGCCTCTGGACACCGACACCCCCCCCCCGTGATTGTTGGACGTCAAACTGTGCACTTCTTGATTTCTGGTTTCTTCTGGTGCCATCTAACCACGATCCGAATTGATCTTCATAAGCACGTTGAACAAATTCACTAGTATCCACAATAGCACATCCCATCAATCAAATAATCAAACAGTCAAACCAAAGTAAACGTATAATATCAATTAGGACTGAAATTGAAAGTGAAAGACAAACAATATCATTTCTACCATCTGTAGTAAGAATTTATAATAGCATGGGTAATAAAAAAAATAATAAAAATCATTGATGCCCAACCACAACTCCGTATATGTATATTATTATAGACACCGTATATTATAAATATGTGATGTATTGTACACCCTATTTGCTCAACATTTTATAAATCGTAAAGGTATTTTAATTTATACTCTCTAAATTTAAAAATCAAATTTAGAGTATGTAATTTATTTTCCTTTTTAATTATACGTGTTTCATAAATACGTAATACATCCTTTATTTATCCTACATTGTCAACAAACTAAATTGCTTATTAATAGTGAGCTGAATTTTATATCTAAAGACAGCAAATGCGTTTTGTGTGTGGTGTGTGTATATTATATTACATTATATTATGACTATACACTGATACACTGTATTATAATTTTTTTGATAGATTAATTGATTAATTAATCTATTGACTTAACACTTGAATTCTGTCAAACCAAGGAAAATTTTCCTCGAGATGAATAAAGTAGATTTGATTTGATTTGATTTGTTTCTAGTCGGTTCCTCAAAAGATGGAAATTATTATAACACGTTGACCACAATCTATCCATCACAGTACGCATGACTATATTTTCTTTGTAGTTCCGGTAAGATTTCAAGATGGTTCTCGGAAACGAACTTGTAGCGGCATCAGACCCAAATGAGGTAAATTGTCGAGTTATTTCAACGTATCAATCGGTATTGTTGCACTGTTTGACACATTTTGCTCAAAACTATCACTAGCTATTGGATTTCATGTCTTAAACACATTTTCTGTTGACCTGGTAGATACCGGTGTTAGCCAATCTTCTTTCTTCATTCATTGATGACCTTGCTTGTCTTTCACGTACTCTAAATTTTACATAGATCTAAATTTTTTTAGCGATGCCGAATCAAAACAACACATGAATCTCAAGAGGTATGCCCATTTTTTCAAACGCTAAATATGATCAATGTGAATCCATTACACAATGATTTGCTGTTATTTTTTCCTTCATTCTGTGGTAGGAGCTCCACTTTAGAAATGTTCATAATAAAAAATACAGAATTACTATTTTCACCCTACGGTGAAAATATCATACCAGGCTATTATCACCTTACGGTGATAATAGTTTGGTAGGCTATTTTCACCGTATGTATCAGCCAATCAGTAGCCGGGAAAGAAACTGTGCCTGGAGGACTTCATTGTATCTTTGAAATATTGGCGATAGTATAGGCAAGATTTGACAAGACAAGAGAATTCACTAAGAGGATGGATACTTCTTTAGACAATAAGTGTCGTATTTTATAAAGTCTTCAAAATCATATATATTTTTTCTGATGATGTTATTTACTTGACTTCTAAAGGAAAGATCTGAATCAATGAACACCCCTAAGTCTTTTACAAACGTCGTTAAAAGAATTTTACTATTGCCAAAGTTGATTGGCATACAATGCAATACATACATACATGCGTATATATCACACACACACATACACATACACCTCTTCGTTTGCACTTGACAACTGTTAATCCCTCTCTACTCCTCTCATGCTTCTGTTTCCTTTTCATTCTTCCACTATAATTGGGGATAAAATATAAGAACTAATCAGCATTTTAAAAGTAAAACACATAGAAAGGCAAAATATCACCAACATGTAAAATTTAGGTATTATAACTTATCTAAGGGTCTAAAACATCTAGGCAACATAATATAATAATGTGACAGTTCGGTGAAAACACCCTACCAAACTTCACCTCACCGTACAGGGAAAATAGCCTACCCAACTATCATCACCGTACGGTGAAAACACCCTACCAAACTTCACCTCACCGTACGGTGAAAATAGCCTACCCAACTATTATCACTGTACGGTGAAAATAGCCTACCAAACTATTATCACTGTACGGTGAAAATAGCATCGATGTAATCATTTCATGTAGGCCTATATTGTAATTGTATTGCCAGTATTATGGAAGAAAAAAATAATAATTATGACCCCTACCACTCCCTTTTTTTCTTTTTTTTAGTTATCAATATTATATTATATGTATAGACTATATGGTAGATCTAGATCTAATTATAATTTCATTCCAAACATGTGTTCTGTAGTGTCGTGGCCAACACCAACACCCAATGCATGGGAAACAATGTCATATGTGTATCTCTCAATGTGTATAGTATATTTGTGTACATGCCTTACTTTTCCAGACATCGTGACATTGAAATAGTAGTGATGCAAGTGAAGAGACACAATGTTGATTGACTGAGACAGAGAAAGATAGGGAGAATTGAGGAGGACAGACAGAAGCAGAAAGACGATAGTTGAGAAAGTGAGACAGACATAGAGAGAGAGAGAGGGCACAGTCTTGAATTTATTTTACGAAGTGGGTACATGTATCGCGAAATTGTAGCATGGAAGAGTGCTTCGATGTCTCGCAGAACTCAAAATACTTCAGCGTGTGCGCAACATTGAAAGAGGGGGAGATGTTTATTAGTGATAGTGTCTGAATAGGGAACGCAGGTTAGCCTTTAGGGATTGTGGTGAAATCATTTTTTAGATCTAGAAATAAATGTTTTCAGTATTGGTCTTTATATCTATCCCTTCTTCTTTTATTTCTAAATAGGTTCACTCACGGTATATTAAAGGAAACTCTTACTTGCACATCCCATCTTCGTGGTACATGTAGTGTCAGCTTTTATTTTATTGTTAACGTGCAAAAAAAAAGTGGGGGAAGAGATTCAGGTGAGTGGTAGCAGTAGGGGATGATGAAGAGATTTATCGATTGCATCATTTAGTGGTCCATTGCATTACACACAGAAGTAGGCACAGGAACTATTCTTCAACAACGCCTAGGCATGCACAACACGTTTTGCTCTTTTATTGTTTTCATAGGCTAAACCGCAGGGCCTCGTGGAACAATATTTTCCCAATATCATGTGTGTTATCCAGACAATTGTCCTGATGTCTGGAGAATTATGATGACTATTGTCTGAATAGTCATACATCATTTTCATACACTGCATTCAATCTTGAAATGAAGGCAATCGATAGACAATCAAACATTGATAGAATGATTGAGACATAAAGTTAAAAAATGCTTCACAGTTAAACTTTGACACAATGGCCTCATTTACGCAATAAGGCTTTGTTTAAAAATTCAGTTGAATGGTACATGACGAGTAGTTACATGTTACATAGTCGGGTACAGTAAATGTTAGTCATGAACAAAAGTCAATGAGAAGTACACATAACATGTTAAACCATCTTTAGAATATCATGAAAGCAAATATATATAAATTTCTAATTCCTTTAGAACAAAACCCTCTTTTGTACAAAATAATCCATCTAGATCTAATACTACTGGGTATGAGCAGACCTGCCATTTATCCCGACTTAATCAGCATCATACCTATTTTTTAGTGAACATTTGCGAAATTCTGATTTTCTGTTGGCCCGTCCCGATTTTTTGTTATACAACTGTAGTCGTTGCCTGGACAGCATTGTTCTGTATATTCAGCAATTTTGTTTCTAATCAGCCAATACCCGAATGTCGTGCCTATCTAGGATTCATGTTATTATGAGTAATGGTTATCGGTTCTTCACTATTATATTGTTCTCTTTGTCCATTCTTCAAAGTACTCGTACTGTACTTGTTCGAGACTTCAAAATCGCTGTATGATATGCGTTATTGAGGCCTACTAGAGCCTTGAGTGTCAAACTGATCATGCAGAAGGCTTCGCTGATATTCCATGATTTATTGGATCTAGATCTAGACGTCCCTAGTATTAGGACGTCTAGGTCTAGAGGATCTGTAGCTGTACTCTTAAGTAGATCTACATCAAGACAAGATT
Source organism: Doris montereyensis (assembly GCA_037039925.1). Taxonomy (NCBI): domain Eukaryota; kingdom Metazoa; phylum Mollusca; class Gastropoda; order Nudibranchia; family Dorididae; genus Doris; species Doris montereyensis. The sequence goes on along the minus strand of JAXRKP010000758.1, from coordinate 48,252 downwards.
AAAAACTTCGAAACAATATGATTCCCCCTGAAGCAAAAGTGCGATCACACGCGTGTCAGAGAGAGAGAGAGAGATGTCGCTTGTGTGTGTGTGTAAAAAGAGAAATAGAGAGCATTTTCGTATGTATTTCGTGCTGTCGTGAATATGTGAGTGTGTGTAGAGAGTAATTCATGAAATGAAAGGCAAATGCAAGGAAGAATAGAGGTTGGATGATAATTGACAGGTATTCTGAGGTATATCTGACTGGATAGCGGAAGGGGTGGGGTGGGAATGTGTGTGTGAAAAAACTGAATGTGAAAATATGATAGCAAGACAAGTGACCACTGATATGAGAAAGAGAGGAAACGGAGTGTGTCTTCCACTTCCAGTAAACATGAGTGGTGAAGAGGCAACTGTAATGCTGGTTTAGTACTAGAGTTTAGGTTTTATTGGCACGGAGCGGGGGTGCTATTATACTGGATATTTTTACTTGGGAAAAGGTGGAACCAGCATCAATTATAATATTAAATTCGAGATTAGGTGACCAGCTGACTCTATACCTAAAATCGCTCATCATGTATCCTAAAAAAATTCCCCAGCATCTATGTCCTGATTTTTACAAATTTAGAGTGGCAGGACTGGTATGAGTGAAGCATTCACTTACTTTCTTTGTCACTTTTATCAGGTGCACAGCTATTGGGATGCGATCCGCAGGCGACATACGCTTGGCACGGATGGAAGGGGGAAGGGTAGTTATGTGTTACGGATATGATATGTTTAAAAAATAATGACTGATCCCGACTACGGAACTCCTTCCAGTGCATGATGTGTTGTTGTTTTTGCTAGTTACAGTTCCATTTGTCACATATACTTTTTCTTGTCAGTATCATTGAACTTGTAACTTTTCCAGGACTGTGGTGAAGATGATGAAATGGGTTCAGCCCCAGGGGATGATGAAAATTGTATGTGCATGTGTTTCTGCGAAGAGGAAAATGAAGAGAGTGATGTAGGGGATTGGTTCTTGCTATTTTGGTTTATATGCAGTATCATTTGATACTTTAAGAAACTGAATGCTTAAAAAAATAAATATGATTTGAGTATTTTTTGCTTCAAATTTTTGTCATGTTGATTTTGTGAAATCGTTTCATGTTCTTTTACATTTGGCTGCATTTGATAGCCGTTAGACACTGATGGAACAACCATATTATTAGGTATCTTCTGCTTCTTCCTGGCTTCCAATACATGTGGAAAATTCATGAAAAATAAGAAAGTAATGAAGCAAATCAATGAAAGTATTCATAATGTGCAGCATTTTTAGCTAATATTTCCATCATTCCTAGACTTTTATCCGTAGAGGTTCTTCTTAAAAGACATTAAACCATGTCGTATAACAAGCAAATCTAGGTAGTTCCTGGAGCTATTTGTGTTACTAGAATATGACCCCCTTAAATAATGATAATGCATCTGTTAAGCGCCGCTCATCCACTGAATGCTCAATGGCACTTTACATTAAATTAGCTCAGGAACTACACTAGATTTGCTTGTTATACGACATGGCTGTAGTTAAGTAAAGTATCTGTTGCGTGTAACCTTGGCTTGGTTCATCAGTAAGAATTTTTTAGTAGTGCTGTCAGTCATCATCCTTTCGAATCAATGGATTGCTAGGCTCAATAGGCAAAAACAACTCTTTTAAAGTTGTAAGAAATATCTTTTCCTTTTTCACAGTTTGTTCTATTTCTGTCAAGTTTTAAAAAATTAAAGTTTGCCTTATAATAATCAATATTGTCAAGACTCAATGACAGTCAACTAGGCTATATAAATATAATGGACAAACTACACCTGATTTTTTGTATTTTCTAGGTAATGGTAAACTTCTTGTAACATAATTAAGGCCTGAGATCACCGCTTCAGGTGGTATGGGTAAATTTCAATGAATCTGTGGCTCGAAAGTAACACATGTCAGATTGAATTTAAGATCTTAGATATATGTCATAGATTCTTAATGGCAAGATCGGCTATTCCTGTTTCTAATTTTGCACTCGTTCAACTTCATTTCAAGTTCTGTGTCTGGGTCTTGAATTGCACCCTGTTTGCATTTGTTTTGAATAAGTGGCAGTTTTTGACTTATGTTCTGCTTGTTATATTTGTAAATTAAGAGTGTAAAAATTTGCCAAGTTATAACCTAAATTCCAAAACTTTTCATGATAAAAGATTTACCATAATTGAGAATGATAATATCGAGAAGACGTTGACCAATGAGTAGATATATGATCTGAATTAAAATCTGTTTGAAAAGCATGTAGGTGTGTTTGTTTCTATATATTTGTCGATACTTAGAAAATTAACAATAATGATCACTACAGTTTGTAATTTCATATTGATTTAAATTATACATTCTTTAAACATAAGCTCTGAATTTTTTTAAGCTTGTGACTTATATTATATGCATGGTGTAATCTGTCAAGTTAATTGTGTGAAGAGAGATTACAATTTAGATTGGAATCTGTCAGCTGTAGCAAAGCCAGTGGTACTGGTACCATTCAGTGGGAAAATGTCATTAATATTACATGAGAGTGTGTGGGTCACGATGTAATGTCATATATCAGTATTGAATCTAGTAGTGTAGTCAGCTAATAATGTTACACATTTAAAGGAGATTGTAAATTTCTTTTATTTTTATTTGCCAGAGGATTTCTAGAGTTTTAAGTATTTTGTTTCGCATTGTCTTAATCATATTTTTACTACCCTTTCTCACTTTTCCTTAGAGTGATCCTGAGTGCACATGTATATGCTTCTGTGAGGTATAGCAAATGCTTGCTCTTGTTAACAGGCCCTGTTGGGTTTTTTTCTATTTGTTTACATTAATTTGTCATTTGTCAGCTTTTAGATCTCCCTGTTTTGGTAATACAGGAGTGACCGCCTAAATGCTCGCAATCTCAGTGAAACCGATTTTTTTCCATATTAAATTGCCCCTCTAAATGCCTGTTCAAAACCAAGATTTTCGCCTAAATACCCGGTCTCAGCGGCAACTGCAGGTGTCTTTTTCTCCAAAAAATCATAAAATACGTCTGTAATTGATTAAATATTCTATTTTTCTTTATCATACATGTAATCCGATCGCTAATCTAATAGGGCTTATGCCCATCAACACAATGTGCCATGCATTGCAACCACCCTTTATTACCCATCCATGGTAGGCCCTAATGTACTAAACGCTGCCCAATTTTCTCTTCATAACTCAACCCATTGTATAGCACATCCTTTGTCCCAATGGATCATTGATTTGTCATCGGGCAATTAGAATTGAACAGTCTCTTTATTGATGTCGTAAGTGGCATGCAATCACCTGGCGTCTTTAGACCGGACACTCATCACAATCGAGGGTCAAGGTGTGAACAGTTTTATTGCTCCCCAGTCTGGCATTGGTCGTATCCAATGTGTCTTCGTCGTGGTAGGCCAACCCATCCGCGCACTCACCACCTCAGGGTTAAAGAGCTTAATGGTTTCCAGGTGTCCTTTTTTCTCGCATTAAATTTTTTTTCGTACATGTAGTTGATGACTTTTCCAAAAACAAACGATCTGGCTATGAATATTTCCTTGTCTGTCTGTTTTAATTTTAACATGAGGATTATAAATCGAAGGAGTTGTAAGATTTGTGTTACATTATTCACACATTGGTCCCATTGGATGAGGCTTTTCTTTATCCAGTTTTTCTCATCCAAATGTGCATAATTACTTAAGTCACAGGTCTGGTCGTTAAATAAGTCACATGATTGTACAGGTCCTTTTTCTCTTAGCCTTCATAGCAACAACTTGACAGCTACATACACATCTGCATCTTCAAAATAAAAATGAATAAATCGTTAAATTTACAAAAGAAGCTTCAAATCCTGGACGAAATTGACAAGTCACTAGGGAAACCCAACTTCACAGAAATAGGCCTTCCCTCAAATTGTTGCCCCTGACCTACTTTCACCTAAATGCCTGTTTTGTCTGCTTCCCAAGCACCGGACATTTAGGTGGTCACTACTGTATTAATGGTTAAAATTCTTCAAGTCTTTGATTCTGTCAAGTACTGTATATATATATATATATATATATATATATGTCATTGTTTTGAGTTTCCCCATGCACTGTACAAGATCCTTTCTGTGCCTTGTTAATTGCATGTTTTTCATCACGAAAGTAGTTATTTCCATACTACTGTTTTTTTCCGTGAGGGGCGGGGTGGTTGAATAAAAAGGAATTAACAGTAAACATGCCTGACTGAAATGATCGTGACCATTTATTGTGATTACATACATGATAAGAAGGACTGTCAATGGGAACTAAAGACAGTCTTCAGAAAAGAAACTGTCAATGAAGTGTTTCGGCCTTTATGGGGGTGGGGGTGTCCTAAGCATGTTTTTTTTAAATTATTATTTGATATAGACAATTTTAACCACTACCATTGTACTCGGCATGTCTAAATTAGCTGAAAAAAATACTTCCTGTCGACCCTATTTCAACTGCTCCAGATCCCTTATACTCATGTCTAGGATTGCATTTTAGTAGTGGTATATTCTTCTTTCCTTTTATTTGATCTTTTATTTTGCTGTTTTCTCTCATCTGAAATCAATGCATTTGTTAGAGGGGTAAAATTCAACAAAAACAAGTCCAACTGACTTCCACGTCCTTACCAATCACGCCCATAAAGGGAGATAACTCACATATATTGACAATATTGACATTTTTTAAAAACTTCTACCTGTATTTTCTAGCTTGAATTAGGATGTTTCATTCAATAGTGGCAGGTCCCTATCTATAGTATTACATTATACGTAGCCATTTTTTAGATAGAGGAGCGGGGGGGGGGGGGGGGCTTACTAGAAGAGAACGCTAAGGAATATTGTATGTAGTTGTAGTAAAATGTTCTGGAGGGAAGTAAAGTGCCTGTAGAGTAAAAAACCATGGAAGAAAATGAGTAAGAAAACATGAAAAAAATGTTTAGTGTGAAGTGGTGGATTTGAATGTGAAGAAATGAAGGTAAACGAAAAGAAGTGATGATTTACTGGTTTTCATCTGTTCTTGGGTTATTGTTTTTGTGTGTGTGTGTTTGAGTAATTATTTGGCTAGAGCCTATCAGGGAGAGGGAGGGGGAACACCTTTTTAATAATTGCTGTGTGATCTATAACATGTACATGGCACTTGTGAAATTTTCACTCATGTTTTAGAGAATCAGGGGTGAAGTCTGCAAGACTATAATATAATGGCTTGAAATACTTTTGAAAAATAAACCCATAGATATATAGTTAGTTACCATACAGGACTCGGACTCCAAAACGCTGTCTTGCCAGTCCAGCAATGTACTACTACAGGACTATGATGATAGGTTACAGATCTCTCTTGAATTTTGATTCTCAAAAGTTGGCATGTCTGATAACATTGGGTTTTTTATTTATTTTGCAGTCCTTTTCTTTTTATTTCTTGTACCTGTATTTAAATGTAATGCTCTTTGCCCCTTTGTCTTTTTTTTTTTTTCTGTGGATGGGTTTGATCTCAGCTGGTCATTCATCCACCATCTAACCACACTCATCATGGCTTAACTTTTCTAATTGGTCACTGCATTTTGCCAAGCTGCCACTTCTATATGAAGCAAACTCTAGGGATGGGGATCTTCCGAGTTTTTCCAGTTTTCCGGGATTTTTGGCACATCGGAGCACTTCCGTGTTTTTTGTGTCTCGTTTATACACACACAAGCACTAGCCGTCCGGGAAAACATAGGGTCTAAGTCTAATTAGGACGGATGTCCCAAACACAGAGAGCGAGTGAGTGAGTCACTGAGGTATCATTTATCGCCGTTCAGCTAGAGAGTGAAAGTAACATACTGGTGGCTGACTGGTAGTAGTGGTACCGGTAGTGGAGAAGTACATCTACAGACCTTAATGATTCAAGATTTCAAGTTTAATCGTCCGCTTTTTCGTTGTTGTTATGTTTTAGAAATAATTATGCCTCCTTTACTATTTTACGATTGGTTTTGCCTTTTTCAAATGAGTTAAAACCCATTCACGCCGAGCACTTCTGCTCCGTGCTTATAACAAAGATGCAATCTCTCTCTCTCTCTCTCTCTCTCTCTCTCTCTCTCTCTCTCTCTCTCACACACACACACACACACACATTTGGAAAAACCGCAGAAACCTGTAGTATTGTGTTATTAGTGTTAATATTATATATGGGATACATAATCAAGGTCGCCGCATGTTATAACTTTAGAGCTAGTCACATGCACTTGGTAGAAAGTTTCGGGCTTGACTTGAACTAATGAAGTGAAGCTGCTTTGATTTGAGCTTATACTTATACCTTTTAATATCCGAGACTCAAGTCCGACGTGGGTGGATAGCGGTTGCTACTGGAAGATTCTGGTACACTACTACTTTGTTTTAGCTTGATTAGGATTTGACATTCCAAGAGTTGCAGGTCTGCATCTTTTAGTATTGCATTGTAGGTAGCCATCGTTGAGATAGATAGATAGAGAGAGGGGCGGGAGGGGGTGGGGCGTACTTGAAGAGAATATTGTAGTTGTAGTAAAGTGTTTTGGAGGGAAGTTAAGTGACTGCAGAGTAATAATAAAAGAGCCACGGAAGAAAGTAAGAAAACATGATGGAAATTAGTGACTGCGATCAAAGAGGATGAAGAATTTTTGGTGAGAAGACATGGATTTGATTGTAAAGAAATGAAGATAAACGAAAAGAAGAGATGATTCAATGGTTTTGGTCTGTTCTTGGGTTGTTTTTTAAATTGGGTTCGTGTGTGTGTGTGTTTGAGTAATTATTTGGCAATCAGGGGAAGGGAGGGGGCACACCTTTTTAATAACTGCTATGGGATCTGTAACTTACACAACATGCACATGGCACCTGTGAAATTTTCACTCATGTTTTATAGAATCAGAGTGAAAAATCTGCAAGACTATAAACAATGGTTTGAAATACTTTTGAAAAATAAACCCATAGATTATAGTTACCTTACAGGACTCGAACTCTAAAACCCTGCCTTGCCAGTCCAGCCATGTACTACTACAGGATTATAATAATACATATATCTCTTTTGAATTTTGATATTAAAAAGTTGGCATGTCTGATAACATCGGGTGTTTCAGCCCTTTTCTTTATATTTCTTGTACATGTATTTAAAAGTAATACTCTTAGTCTTTTATGTAATATTATTTTGAAATTTCAAAGGGGGCACTAAAGTTTAGGGTTTTTTTTTCAGAACTTGTCCCCATCCCTGAAACTCTCATTTCTTCTTGACCAGATCCATCTGGAGCTCTTTTCTGCCAGCTGTTTGAGTGCTCTCTCTAGTACGCTTGGTCCATATTTCATATTATAATTTTAATTATATCCCTCCACAGCTGCTCTCTCTGAACTATTCGTAAGATTTCATTGAATTTTGATGCCACCATGTGGTGATAATGAATGTTATTTAATCCATGTGTTTTTTATGGTATTGTTACATTTAGATCTACTTTTTTTCTCATTTTCCTAATTATGATTATTTGCCTTATATTGCCACTCATGCATAATGAATTGTATCTCCAAATTCGGTTCTCAGAGCATTGAAAGTGAACATGGTTTTGAATGTATACATTGTACGGTGCTCTGTTTGAAATATGTGGGTATAGTGTGATTCAGGGGATTTCTGCAGCATGTCATGCTTTCTATGTAAATACATCATGTACATATAATTCAAAGCATTAATTTTCCATTAAATTGTTTAATTTTCATTTTTATTTTAGGATCCTGATGAGGAGGAAGAAGAGGAAGAAGTAGAGGTAAGTTTCATTTTAACTATATATAACATGTGGGCCGTTACAATATTTTTTCACTAGAACTTCTTGATTTCCTTTCTTTTCTTTTTTTCCTTCCATATATGCAACACACTTGAGTCTTGTGATTTCATGTTTTGTTTTCATAATGATTGTGAATAAGAATAGGAAGGAGCCAATAATTTAATAACATTCAAGTTCCGGTTATTGACTAAATTATTTTCAAATGCCTATTCTCTTTAACTTTATAGATCTAGATTCATTTTATCGATTGACAGATAATGAAAGCTATTAATTCCAATATGGGCTTTTTCTCCTTTTTTTAAAAAGATATTTTTAATCGTTATGGATATCAAATGCAATGCTATGACAATTTTGTGTTTATTGATTACTTTTGTGACTATTGATAGTAAATGTGGAGATTTAATGTAATTTTTCATGTGAATTTATACTCGTACTTCGATAAGAGCATCGTTGTTTCAACTTCCAACATTCAGTCTCGCAGTAAGATGTTTGAAATAAATTAAAAAGTAAAATACCTTGTTTATTACTATTTATTAAAAAAAACTATATTTTTGTCCTTCTATGTAGGATGTCCAAGAAACGCTGAGAGAAAATTGCTCTGATAAAAAAGAGTGTGTGGCCCTGAAAGAGAAGCTGGATGAATGCAATGCTCGTGTAGAGGGCAAATCGAAAACCTCAGAAACCTGTGTAGAAGAAATTATAGATTTTATGCATTGTGTGGATCATTGTGTAAGTACTGGAAATTGACGGTTTGCTGTCCTATTGATCTTGTAGTATAGTTTTTGTTTTTTAATGCTCCTGAAAACGCTTAGTCAAAAAGCCCCCAATCCAAACGTAAGATTAGTCTGAAAGATTTGCCAGTCCAGATATTTTCTTAATAAGTTTCCAATTTTAATCCGAAAACACACGCATACCTACACACACACACGTTGCTTCCCATGCGTGGTGTATTGACGCTTCACACATTTACCACTATCGTTGGCATTGCCAATGTGTCAACGTTGCATTTTGAAAACATCATCATGTAATGGTGCCCCTTTGATAATCTAATAATCAGACAAATCTAGGGAATTTCGGATCAAGCATTTTCGAGTGTACTTTCTTGTTATATTTTATGTTCTACAATGATTTGTAAGCTTGGCAGTTGAGTTAGATCAGTGTTGGTAAGTAGTCCAAACTGAAATTTCAAGTGTAAGCAATGGAAAAGCAATTGTTACCACTGGAAAGAACTTTATGTCCTGAGTAATTTGGTACCCAAATCATTTCTGGAGGACATTTTTTTTAACGAAGTTACAAATGTTTTAATTTTTGAAAATTTGTTACTTTTTTTAAATGGGCCAAAACACCTATATCTCGCAAAAAACTATCACTTGCAAAACTCATATTTCTTAAACTTGAAGTCACGAATACGTAGAACAGGCCCAATTTTTTCACGACTTTCCAAAGACTACAAGATAGCCTTTTGTTGATGTAGAAAACGAAAAAAACGACATAATTTGTTTTTACTCGCTCAATCGAGTTTGCACACATGACCAGAGCCAATTGACTTGTCAGTTCCCTTACTAGATCTAGTTAGAAGGCTGTGCCGAGTTTCGGTTGAAGTTGCGGTTACTCGCAAAGTCAAAATTTAATGACACTAGTAGATTCTAATGCAAAATTGAATGAGCTTTGTATTGATGGGCTTGTTTTCTCCGAGTTACTTACGTAAGTGGCTCTGCAGAGCATTTAATAACTTTCATCGCCTCGGATGAGCTCTTAACTTTGACATCGACAGACCGTTATTGTTTGCATTCTCACGCCATGCATAAACTTGTTTAGATCTATGCTTTTCTTTTCTTCTTTTTTATGTGTGTGTTTCTGTTTAAGCCAAGATCTAGATCTGTTTTGGATATAATCTTTTTAGAAACAAACATGGTATGTGGACAATAAAAGGCATACAGTAAAGACACTTTAGATATTCAGGCCCAATTTTGAAAATGATTTTCTCAAAGTGTACCTCTCCCCTCCAGGGAACTCAAAACTGCCATAACTCAGCTTGTAAGTTGTAGAAGAGATAATTTACTGAAATTGAAAGGAAAATATTCAGAAATATGTGTACAATCAAAATATACAGATCTCTCTTGAATTTTGATTCTCAAAAGTTTGATAACATTGGGTCTTTTTTATATTGCAGCCCCTTTCTTTTTATTTCTTGTACATGTATTTAAATGTAATCCTCGTACGTAATATTTTGAAATTGTAAAAATATCTCAGTTTTGATAAGTTGATCGTTCTGACAATAATTTAATGAAATTAAAAGCAAAATACTCAGAAAGATGTGTACAATCAAGATATAGACATGTCTCAGTTTTAACCCTCCTGACTGATTTTTCCTGTGCCACCACACATATATGATTTAGCAAGAAAGCAAATTGTCAGGTTTTAGTTCCTTTTAGTTTTCAGCTATTAGTTCTTATTTTACCCATGCCTATCTAAGGCTTGATTAGGTCGTGTATCCTATCTGTTCAAGCAAGAGAAATAAATCTTAACTGCATGTCAAAAGCATGGTTTCATTAAAATCAACATATTTCGTGTGCCTACACTTCCTGAAATAACTTAATTTATTCACTTTTGTTTGATGTATGACAATGAATGACATGTATCCATATTGTTCAGCTTGTTAGACCACTCAGAAGTTGATGGTTCAAGTGGAGATCATGATTCTTTGTCATCAGTAGAATTTTTGTCTTGATCAAGTTCTAGATTTAAACTGCTGTCATTCTCAAAGTCCACTTCGATATGTGATTGTAATTCTCATCAGAATTCACATCATCAACCTCTATTAGTATTATGTTGTCCAAAACATCTTCATCCCACAAGGAAGTGAATGTGGATACTTTGGCTTTAATTTACTCTCCGCTTTCTAAAACCTACAGGAGTAACCCACTAGTAAATGAGTTCCAATACACCGATACGGTTTTTGGATCAGCGATAACTGGTCACAATGGAGTGATTAGGTAATGGTCTTAGTGTGCACATTGAGCAGCAGTGGGTTAATGCGTATATATGGTGTTGTACTAGTTATAAAATACCAGTATTGCTAATCACGTTATTGAGTTTCTTTAAAAGGCCAAAAGTCAAAAGGAGGGTTTTGAGATTGTTATCAATTTTTGTTTGAGGTGTTAAATTTTCATCATGCTCATGATTCACAGTAGTCTCACATTATGACCACTCTTCTTAACGCTGCTTTCCTTTTACTTTTCTCTTTTCAGGTATCAAAGTCTCTATTTTCTAAATTAAAGTAACCAACCCAAGCTAGGAAACAGACAGGAACTCATATGCCTGGAATTCAGTCATCGTCGAACATCATGACTCCATTTTTTAACACAATACGTTGATAATGGAAAAACAATTTTCATGTTAACAAAGATAGATAAATAGCTGAACCATATCAATGTTTGATTGAGTTGTCCGTGTAGGCTAAATATCTGAATTTTAAAAAGTCACATTAAGAACAAACAACTCCCCAATCAAATTTATGTTGTGATTTTAATTCATTGGGAGTTACGGTTACTGGATTAAAAATTGAGACTTGTCAATCTGAACAGGCTTTGCGTGCTAGTAGTAGGAGGACTCATGACATTGTGATTTTATGTGTTAGAGATGATGACTGGTAACAGAACGTAGACGTAAATATACAAGGACAGCTAAGTCAGAAGGTTCAGATTGTAGCGATTAGAGCGTTGTTAAGTCTGGGGACATTTGGTGACATATTATTATGAATGTATGATTTATGATGTGGCAGTTTGTAGTTCTATTTATGTGTTTTATTTGTATTAAATTAAACATTTTATTGAGATGATTCAATTGGGAGTTGAGCCCTCATTCGTTTGTCAATTTTGTGTTTGTGCATTTAGTTGTGGTACAAGTTTCCCTCTGTGTGGTCATATTCACATCTCATTCCTCAAATTATTTTCTTTATTTGGCTAGATGAAAATTTCACTCACATTGTCATGTCTTTCTGGAATCTTATGCAAAAGATGGTGCAGTAGTCGCTGGATTAAAATACATTTCTTAAAAGCACATTCTGCATTAACACACGCCTACATTTGCCGACCAAATTTTTACTATATTATATAATAAAAGTGTTCTCATAAACACACATTATGCATAAAAGCATGCTTTTTCTTACGCCCTTGTTAGTGCGTTTATCCAGCAACTACTACTTTATACCATTAGTGCCAGCTACCATGGTACATGTACTGGTACAATGGTAATGGTAGACCTGTGACTATAGCATCCAGACAGTATTCCTTTAAACCCTAACCTATGGCCCAATACACAATTACAACATCTGAGCCAAGTGAGGAAAATCAGAAATGAGAAAACAGTTGCGATAGTAGAGAAATATAGATAGACACACATAAAATTTGCAATCTTGAAATAGCCGCTGTTCTGATAAAAACGCGGACCACATTTTCTAGAACTTTAGTTATAGCACAATAGCACAAACATTTTTATTTTCTCAATTTTCAAAAACACATTAATGAACAGACTTTAGAAACTATGTTTTAAAAACGATTACACATTACATGTCCTATCTTCAACCCCAATATTTTGTTTTTATGAATATTACTTACTACTTATTATAGGGGGCTGTCTTTCGATTTGTGCAACAGAAAAAAAAGGAAATTGACATTTTGGTTCATATACTTGTACTTAATGTTCTCATTAAATCAGTAGTGATAAGTTAGTGTTATTGATATGTTTACATGTACCCTGTATTTGTCTGTGGTGTAAGTGTGTGATAGAGTCGGTTTCATGCCAAATGGGAAAGTTTTCCCTCAATTCTCACTTGGCCAGACTGGTGCAAGTGCAATCCTGCATGAATTACACAGTTGTCAATGACAATATGAAAATACACTTTCTTTTAGAAATGCAAAATGCTCTCCTCACTCGATAAAAAATATTTATCAATAATTTTGATATACTTTAAAATTCTTAAGTATTCTATTATGGAGAGTGATTTTTTTAAATTAAAAGGACTACTGTATGCAAAAGAGGCTTTGACTCGTTATGACCCACGATTATGGCGTGGGTACCCCAAAAAAGTAGGTTGGTTAAAAAAATTCTTAACTTTTTTGTCATTATTTTCTCTTCTATTTTTAGACAGTGTTCATAAGAGATCAAACTTTATATTGGCACCAATAAAGATTGGGTATGTGTCGTTAGTTTGTCTGAGTGGGGATGAGTGAAAGGTGAAATTGAGAAGCTAAAATTAAAAATCTTTTTGGGATGGAGACTCTATTCACACAATACACTATTTCCATCAGGAAATAGATGAAAACAGTAAACTGATCGAAAACAGTGCAGTCTATGCCGTTTCTGACTTGTAGTATCTACTTATAGTACTAGTACTAGTGGTAGTAGTTTTGTACGTTGGCAAAGAAAAAGAGTTAAGTCGAAGGCTTGCACTGCCAGCAGTAAAACAAAAACCACTAAAAAAAAATCAACCGTTCAGCTAGAGAGCTTGTTCCGGTATGAAATGGAAGTAGAATAATAAGACTAGAGTAGAAGATTCTCCTAAACGCAATCATGATACGTGATCTTTCTGTAGTTATGGTCCGGCAATGCTGTGATCGCACATGTCGACAATTGTGTATTATGGCGTAAGTCATATGTAGCATGATTGCACCGCTCATCGATAATGGTAGTCTGAATTAAAGTTATTGTTAATTTAGATTGGTATCTGAATCTGGGCTTGTTATGTCATTACATCAATGTAATTATCTGCGCACCTAATATCAGTCAGAAGTACAAAATATGTTTCAAAATATGTTTTTAAACTTGAAGTGGTAACTTTTAATTGTAAGATACTGAAATGGCTGTTCATGGTGTAAAATTTTGTGAGTAAACGTTAGTGAGGAACTTTGAAGAAACTATTTTCTTTTTTCATCGACAAAGGCAATGTACACACAAAACTTTGTTGACAATGACATTATGACATCCCATCCACCAGACATGAAAAGATAAAATTGAGGAGAACATGCCCACATTGCATGGAATTGGAACAGACTTATAGGTTCTTTCTTTCCTTCTGCTACATCCATTTTTTCGGAATAAGAGTAAACTGTCACGGCCGGACTTTTTCAAATCTCTATTTTCATCTCTATTGAAGCTATTAAATAAGCATGCTACAACAGAACTTTGTGCTAAAAGAATTGCACCACCGCAGTCTATGAACGCAAGAAAAAAAATCATGTTTATCGATGTGAGCAGCTGGAACATCATTTTTTTGTACCTTATGTAATACAAATAGTAGTAATACGTGTGTACTAAGAAAGAACAGCTGTGACACTCCACATAGGCTACATACTACATACCACACATACTTTATGTGGGCTACAACATTATTATTATTATTGTGCCATACATTGGGCCCATTACTTATCGCACTGATTTGGGTTTTTTTTTACTACTAGTCTGTATCATTTAGGCCAAGTGACTACGGTACTACTTATTATTGCAGGCCAACACTGAAAAATACTGTGATTCTCGATCACGCCAGCAGCTGCCTGTGATTGTATGTATTTGATATCAACTTGTGCATCATGTAGCCTGTGTTGGGGTTAACCTGGACAGTGAGGGAATGTGCGTCTGCTAGCATTTTGGTGTCAGATCGAAATTGACACTAGTGTTATGGATAATATTTAATAATGCTTGTCAGTCTAGCGTTGTACATAATACTAGTTAGTTGTATACACGTTAACAACGGGACTTGGCTACCGGTACATCAGGATTTTCTCCTCCATACCCATCAGTCCTGTCATACCTAGCTCCACTGTACTGTAAACCGGCACATGTACTGAGATTTCTATAAAGCTCTTATTATTTATAAATAAAAGCTACAGTAGTAAAAATAAAAGCGCTGGATAAAAGCACCATAACAAGGTGACATCAAATACAATAGATTGAAATTTAAAGAAAGATTAAATCAATATTTATGAATAAAAGTATTGTAAGGAGTAAGAAAACAAAATATAATTCATTTGCTGACCAAATCTTTGCCGAATTTGTTGACTTTATAAATAAAAGTGTTCTGTTTTTGACACGGAAAGAAATAAACACACTGTAGGCATGGGGTTTTTGAAAAAGTAAAGCACGATTTTTCTTGCATCCAAAGGCCTGAGCGTGCGTTTATCCAGCAACTACTGTATTGATTCGCCTTCTTCATTTCCATAACATTAACAAGGTGACATCAAATAGATTGAAATTTAAGTGGTACTGAAAGATTAAATCAATATTTAATGAATAAAAGTATTGTAAAGGGCAGGACATAAAGAAAACAAAATATAATTCAGACCTTCCATTTCCTGATCGCTTTGTACTTGTTTAGCTTGTGATTAGAGTAGTTTTTTTTCACTTGTTATAACTTTAGGCTAGTCACATATGGTTGGTAGAAAGTTTGGGGCTTGATTTGAATTAATGAAATGAAGCTGCTTTGATTTGAGCCATTGTTGAATAGCGGGTGCTGCTGGTAGGTAGACTTTCACCTGAGATCAATGTATGTATTAGGGGGTAAACTTCAATAAAAAACAACAAACAAGTTCAACTGACCTCCACGCCCTTTGCGAATCACGCGCTTAAAGGGAGATAACTCACATGTTGACATTAAAATAAAACCTATTGTTTAGCTTGGATTAGAGTTTTGATTCCAAGAGTGTTGATTATAGGTAGCCATTGTTGAGTAGGTAGAGAGAGAGAGAGGGGTGGGGGGGTGGCATACTTGAAGAGAATAATTGTAGTTATAGTAAAATGTTTTGGAGGGAAGTAAAGTGATTGCAAAGTAAAATGCCATGGAAAAAAATGAGTAAGAAAACATGAAAAATATGATTGAAATTAGTGACTGCGATAAAAGAGGATGAAGAATGTTTGGTGAGAAGAGATGGATTTGAATGTAAAGAAATGAAGATAAACGAAAAGAAGAGATGATTCACTTGTTTTCGTCTGTTCTTGGATTGTTTTCTTTTATTGTTTTTGTGTGTGTTTGAGTAATTATTTGGCTAGAGCCTATCAGGGAGGGAGGGGGCTCACCTTTTTAATAACTGCTATGGAATGCTACTTGCACAACATGCACATGGCATCTGTGAAATTTTCATTCATGTTTCATAGAATCAGAGGATGAATAATCTGCGAGACTAATGGCTTGATATACTTTTGAAAAATAAACCCTTAGATATATAGGTAGTTACCATACAGGACTTGAACTCTCTTGCCAGTCCAGCAATGTACTACTACAGGACTATGATGATAGTGATACAAATCTCTCTTGAATTTTGATTCTAAAAAGTTGGTATGTCTGATAACATTGAGTTTTTTTTATATTGTGACCTTCTTTATATTTTTTGTACTTGTATTTAAATACAATGCTCTTACGTAATACTATTTTGGAGTTCAGGTTTTTTTTTCAGAGCACGTCCCCATCCCTGTATTATGTAACAGTGTATCTTTTGTATAATATTGCAATAACATTTGGTCTGAGAAATTTTTCAGGCAATTTTGTCAAGGGTGAATGGAAGGTCTGATAATTGCAATATAAGTTCTTAAACTAAAATTACACAATCTATAGTATAATAACAATGAAAATATCATTACTGAATTGAAAGTGAAATGAAAATATCAACGAGCGAGGGTAGTGCAAATTGAATACAAATTTAGAGAACAAACAAGTACATTGTTCATGATACCTATCTTTTTGTTTATTTTATTGACATTACATCACTAATGTGAAGTACATGTACATTCATGTATAATCATATACATGTATATAATTAAAAATATTTTTTTACTGACACTTGTTCCCATCAGGATATTTAAAAAAACTGAATACATCTGTATAGTTTTATAAAATAAAAGTAAAATTCAGCTTTAAATAAAATATTGATGTGTATATTATTACATAAAATATGCACACACAAAAATCGGAATACAATAGTAAGAATATAGACATAAATATTGCTTTTAAAAATTAATAATAATAATCACTGTTTGTCAGTGTCTGACAGATAAATTGCACATACTCATGGCTGCAATTACAAAGTGATATAAATTATAAATAATAGAAAAGATACAGTGCATAAATGTTCCTCCAAAGTCAACACAAGGATGAAGAAGAATCAACATGAGTAAACTGATCACTAGTATTAGATGACTTTTTTTTTTTAACATTATTTATAATATAATTAAATATTATAATTACATACTAGAAAACACTTAATTTGAAATTCATCATGTCATGTGGATTACAGTAGAGTCTAATTCTAATTTAGAGATTTCTTTTGGATTCACGCCAAAAACATACTAAGAGCAGACTAAGGGCTTCAAATTGAAGGTGAATGACGGCACAGGACTTGTTTACAATCAAAATGTAGGAAGTGGCTGATAGAGAGATCATAGGGCGACGGATTGAAATTGAAGTGCAACATGCTGCCACATCGATTCTTCACTTCAGATGACATAGCAACCAAAAAAAGGAAAGCTTCAGGTGGGGAACATAATTGCAAAATATCAAATCTTTAACTTAAATTGCACCTCTAGTCACTTTTCAAATGTCAAATTTGACTTTAGCGCTATCGAAGAACCCCTAATGCAAAGAATTTGCGATTTTTTACTTTTATTTTGCTATATATTATAATGTGATTTTAAATTATTGTTATAAAACTCTCTCTTATGCATAGCTACCTATGTCACAGAAAGGCAGTAATTTGACAGGCTCAGCACCTGCCTTCCTTTGTGAGGCATCAGAATGACAAATTAAGTACTTGTATGTTTTCAGCGTTAGGCATTTTTAGTTTACTCTTTTTACTACATGTATCGGATTATCCAAGGACACCACTGCATGATGTTTAACTTTCAATTATCTCTCCGTGTACAAGGGGTATAATTAAAATATGATGGTATTATTAATATTAGTATTATCTAATTTACTGTATGTTCACAAGAATGCCTGGGGGTGGAGTTGTAGGGTTGTTTTGTTTTTCTTTCTAGTAAATTCTAGGCTTGAGTTATGTTGACTGCTGGCTTTATCTGTAATAATACTAATTTAGTGCTGTCTAGGGAACAGGAACTGCTGCAGACTGGGGGTCTATTTGGAAAATCAAATCGAATGTGATCTATATCATTGCTATGCTGAAATCAGCATAAGAACTCTGTGTCACTGGGGTTTTTGGTTCAAAATTATGTGGAACATCCCAAAAGCAATTTAGTTTCCTTGCAGCTATAGGACCATTCTCATCATAAAATTCTTTAGACACACACATTGACAAAAACTTTTCATCAGACGCAACCAGGTTGGCTCCATAAAAGGCAGCATGCCTGAGTGGACAGTGTGTGACTTTTATTTGGTGAGTGATACCGGCCATTATCGGCAAGACATTGAAGTTCTTTGTGCAGTCTCGTTGACAACCCAGGAAAAAAGAAGAACCACCGCACAACACAACATTGGAAAACAGTTCTGTCGAAGTTTTTCCTCGCATGCTTTCATTGCTGTGAAAACACATTGTCCCAGTCCAGGCATTTCAAAGCCGAGCAAATTTTGCTGAAAGAGACCCTCTGGACACTGGATTCTTTCTTTGTCAAGTGTGATTTCTCTCCCATCCGGCAACATAAAGTGAGCCTCCTCTTGAGGCGTTCATCTCACTCTCATAGTTCAAGGCCACATGACATAGTTGTTCTTTAATATCTTTCGCATAGGCTCTGTGCGTTGACAGGTGAGGGTCCAAGATGCCTCTTAGCGACAGCAAAACCAAGAATGTATGTTGTTAAGGAGCTGCCACTGATCTGAAAGAAGATTTGATAAGATAAGATACCTTGTATTGATCCTCAAGTGGGAAGTTACATTGTGCTTGTTGACATAATGCTCACGATAAATAATCGCAACAGAAAGATTAAGTAATGTAATATAATTACACTCATTGGTTTCTCACTCTCGTAATGTTAAAGATGTCATAATACATTTTTACATAGATGGAATCACAATTCCGTATGAAGCAAGAGAGAAAGTAATTAAAATGACATCGAGGTGTTTTAAAAAATGTAAAGCATTCCACTCCTACTATTTGTCTGGAAGAGCATAGCAATAGAGATTGACTTCTCATGTGATAAAAGAACATGATAAAAACAGAGTGAGTTCTCATCTGATTAAAAGAACAGTATAAGTAACAACAGAGTGAGTTCTTATGTGATTAAAAGAACAGTATAACATTAATAACAATGCAACAGAGAATGAATTCCTATGTGATTAAAAGAACAGTATAACAATGTAACAGAAAATGAGTTCTTATGTGATTAAAAGAACAGTATAACAATGCAACAGAGAATGAGTTCTTATGTGATTAACAGAACAGTATAACAACAAAAATTGAGTTCTTATGTGATTTGAAAGAACAATATAACAATGTAACAGAGAATGAATTCTTATGTGATTAAAAGAACAGTATAACAATGCAACAGAGAATGAGTTCTTATGTGATTAAAAGAACAGTATAACAATGTAACATAAATTGAGTTCTTATATGATTAAAAGAACAGTACACCAGCGAAGATTGAGTTCTTAATTAAACAAACAGTATAACAATGCAACAGAGATTGAGTTCTTAATGACTAAAAGAACAGTATAATAATGTAGCAGAGATTGAGCTCTTATGTGATTAAAAGTGTAAACAACAGAAATTTCTTATGTGATTAAACGAACAGTGTAACAGTGTAACAGAAATTGAGTTCTTAAATAACTAAAACGAAAAGTATAACAACAGAAATTTAGTTCTTATGTGAGTAAAAAAGTATAATAACAGAGATTGAGTTCTTATGTGATTAAAAACAGCATAACAACAGAAATTGAGATCTTATGTGATTACAAAAGAAGTATAATGAGGTTGACTTCTTAGTGATTAAAAGAACAGTATAACTATAGAAAGTGAGTTCTTATCTGATTATGGTTAAATCTAATTAAAATCTGAGATGTTAGCAGCCAAAATCCATTAAAAACAAAATCTACATCTTTTTTTTAAATACCATAAATGTTATGTTTCTCTATTCAAATTCAAGTCAAAGAAGTAAATTTTTGTGTTCCAAAATTGTCTCGCATCGTAGAAAAATTTAAAACATTTCCAGTAAAAATTCATTATCAATGTTTGTAAGCCTTTAAGGTCAAATTATTAACTCTTTGTGACCGACTTTTTTCACGCTGGGACGTAATTATTCCAAAGGCTCGAAATTCACAATGCAACGAGCGTACAGAAAGCAGTATGACACAAACGTTATAGACAAAAACATATAATCCAATATATGAAATGAAAGGTAACTGATTGGGGAGTAATAATATGAAATAAAAAATTTTAAATCTATATTCTAAATGTGATTTTGAGTGTTTGAAAATGTTTATGTAATTTTTTACACACACATTTCAAAAAAATTGCACCAACCTGGTATAAAAAAATAGTCAAAGTCATTCAATCTGCAAGCAATGTACATCCCACCAAAGGTAATCAAATATCATTACATATCCAAATTTGGTATAGATCCATTGAATAGTTTTTGAGCAATTCCTAATTTTCTAAAATACGCAACTTCATGATTACAAACAAAATATTTACCCAAAAAAATGAGTACAACTGACTATTTACACTATGCTAACTAACTATTTACAAAATGACAATACTGTGGGCTCTCTATTCTACTGAATGATTGCCATGTGTTGTGTGGTATGTCACAAAGTAATCTTTGGGGTGTAGATGAGGCTGACCAGGGCATCCAAGGCAAACAAAATGTGTCCATTTACGGGCTTTGCTGAGTACTGCACACACACAGCGGATGTCGTTTGGCACGTATGACACCAAATGCATGTTGCGGTAAACCTTACTATGGGATTGACAGTTGTCGGCCTTCCCTTGGAGCGTTTGACATCATCTTCGGCGTTCTGAGCTGCACCGATTTCAAGACAAGCTCTCAATCAGGTCACCCTTGAAGTCGTGGAAAGAGACATATTTTGCGTCACGTTCTCTCGTCAGCCGGTACAAGATGTACACATTTGCTTCAGGTTACCTCCAAAGATCCAATGGAATATTTTCTTCCCACTATTTCTTGGTTTTTCTTTCAAATGTTCCATAGTATGATACCATTTGGTCCATCTTGTCGCAGCCATTTATCTGTCTGTTGTATCGCTCAATAATCCCTGGTTTCGAAATCTGCCCGCCTCTTCTCTCTATTCCGCTGGTGGATAATTGACGTGTCTGCTTTTGTTGAGACGGCCAAAGATGATTTTATTTGCCTTCTTGTCTCTCCATCGACAACCATTGTACTTTGCATCTTCTGTAAGGTAAAATCTACTTTCCTGTCTTTGTAATTTGAGGGTTTTCAATTCTGGTGGAAAATTCTGTCTGTTGACTTGTACAGTGCCTGTAGTAGAAGGAGTTCTGCTTTAGGTAGTGAATCAAGTTATATGTCGTGTAGTATCTGTTTGCGTAAATATGATGTCCTTTTTGGACTGGTCGCAAAAGTGTTTGGAAGACGTTGATGTCTAACAATGGGTCATACGATGTTTCCTTACCAAAGTAAATCAATAAGTTCCATGACATAGCCTGTTGTGCTATCGCATAATCCGGTCTTGCATTAATATTTTTTTGGCTTTGAAGCATTATATGTCTTGTACTTGAATCGCCCTTCCAACCAATGACCATTTCATCAATAGCAGCTCTTGGTACGGGTAGAAAGCAACTTGAAATTGCCTGACAACTTTTTCCACAAACGTTCTATCTTTGATTTTGATGCAGCCAACGGTTCACAGCAGTGGAGCATTGTGATGAATGGCATCAAAGCTGTTACGTCCAAACATTTCATGGTACCATGGTGTTTTCCTGTGCTTTTTCTCACTCAATAATCCCGGTACTTGGGCCTCCTTTGTCCATTCCAATAGCCAACAGGACCGAGGAAATACTGCAGGATTTCGAGATGGTAATATTTTCCCACAGCCGTAGACAGAGCGCTTCCTTGCAGGCGTGTTGGTAACTTTCATTTGAGCAAAGTGGTTGATGGATTCAACTAGCTCCTCTGTAATACCTTGTGTCAGTAAGGCACTATAACAATCCAACGGTGTAGATGCCGATGACAAATCCCGCCTGAACCCGGTATTTTCGATGGCGAAAACGGAAATTATTCTGCGTCTCTTCATTGTTGGCGATTCGGATTCCATATTTCCAGGTTGTACTTTACCTAGACCTTGATGAATTTGAAGCATTATTTGTTATGCTTCTGGGTCTTCCTCTTGGTACTGGGTCCCCACTGGGACCTGGAGTTGGAATGGGCTGAGGAGCCAGTCTGAGTCTGCCCATTATCATTACTAGCTTCATCACTATTCCCCCTCACTGTCACTACTACTACTACTTTCTTCGATTACCACATCTTGCTCATACAAAGGTTCACTATCACTTTCATCACTATCATCTAGCCATCTATTCAATAGCCTACCAGCTTCTACTGCAGAATATTGTCTAGGCCTATCATTGCTAGCCATAAATCAACTTAAAACACACAAAAATCACGTCAATCAGAGTTGAAATAATCAAAGCGTTTCACAATCAAATTTAGCGTGTTGGAAACGTAAATAAAGCCATTAGAAACACCTTCTAGGAAGGATTGATGTCGTCCAAAACATTCGGTAGTATTTTGATTCGCATTTTCTCTTCGGTGTTTTCCTTGTTATTATTTTACTAGGCATATTTTACCGGCCGCACCTGCGGCGGTGGGTAAATTGTTTTTTTCGTCGGCCACTGGGAGCCAATGAGTTAATATTTCATAACATTTTTTTCATAAATTTCTCAGACGATAAGGTAATTTTACAATTACGCCCTGAATATATTTAAAATCAGGGGCAAAGCAAGAAATGTGTTTTGATAATATCTTCAATATCACATTTAAGTAGATACATGTAATATTGATAAAGTTCCTTCAAAACCAATAGAGCCGGAACTTATCCCGTTTCTCCAATGTGAAGCGAAACAGGTGATGATAATCACCTCCTGAACAGGACGCTAATCTATCACTCTCAAGCTAGTTAGTACTTGTACCCATTTGCACCTGGGTCGAGTGGGAAAATCGTGTTAAAGAGTCTTTCCCAAGAACACAACGTCGGGTCTAGGTTGCTAGGATTCAGAGCCAAGACCTTATGATCCCCAGTCTCTCCAGGCGTGCCACTCGGCCACCGATACCACTAATATTGATAAATTAAAAGCATACTATATATATCCAAGATCAACAAAATTATTTTTTAATATTTCCAGAACGATAGTAGCAATGTGGAGGTGACAAATGAAAAAAACAATAATAAGGCATTTGTATAGCGCCAATATTCATTTAAAATGCTCAGTGGTGCTTAACATGACTCATAATAAAGATAACAAACAGTATTTCACATCCAAGCTTATTCATCAACAATTAAAAGTACAATATAAGAAATCATGTATAAAACTTAACAACAGCATATTTACGTTCATAACAAAAGATCTTTCAGTGATTGTAAGGTCTTATACTAAGACTAAAGAGAGTTTTTTTTTTTAAAGAGTTCAATTTTAAATTTTGATTTAAAAGCATTTCAAGATTTTGCATCTCTCATGTCCTCAGTCAAGGAGTTCCACCCCAAGTCATTGAACATCACCAACATGTCATTGAAATCATCCACATGTCACTGAACATCATCCACATGTCACTGAACATCATCCACATGTCACTGAACATCATCCACATTTCACTGAACATCATCCACATTTCACTGATCATCATCCACATTTCACTGAACATCATCCACATTTCACTGAACATCATCCACATTTCACTGAACATCATCCACATGTCACTGAACATCATCCACATTTCACTGAACATCATCCACATGTCACTGAACATCATCCACAATTTCACTGAACATCATCCACATCACTGAAAATCACCCACATTTCACTGAATACTGAATATCCCCTCCATACTCCATGTCACTGAAAATCACCCACATTTCACTGAATACTGAATATCCCCTCCCATACTCCATGTCACTGAAAATCACCCACATTTCACTGAATACTGAATATCCCCTCCATACTCCATGTCACTGAAAATCACCCACATTTCACTGAATACTGAATATCCCCTCCATACTCCATGTCACTGAAAATCACCCACATTTCACTGAATACTGAATATCCCCTCCATACTCCATGTCACTGAAAATCACCCACATTTCACTGAATACTGAATATCCCCTCCATACTCCCCACGTCAATATCTGAAAATCACCCACATTTCACTGAATACTGATCCACTCCATGTTACTGAAAATCACCCACATGTCATTCAATACTAACCACAGACTATACTAGTATCACTGGCCCCAAAGCAAGCGGTCTATCAAAAAAACAGTAGAATACCACATTCTCATCTGGTGCATAATAATTTTTGAAAAAAACAAATAACTTTGACTTTTCAATACTTTAACAAAACAATTGTTGTACAGTTGAACCTCTCTGAATCAGGAAGTCTCGGTGGATTGTAAAATCATCCTGATTTGTGGGGTTTCCCGATTTGCCGGGGACCTAGGGAATTTGGTTTTCCCTCAATAGTTTGATGTACCTAAGCCCTTCTGTGAGTGGTACAATGTCACTGAATTAAATGAACACGTAGCCACAGGACCAGTTGATCAAAACGAATATGGCATTCATTGAAGATGTCACTCACATTCACAATCGATCTTCGTTGAACGGTAGATAGATAAGACACGTAATCAAGATGAAGAAGGCATGGTGGCTCGTTAAATCTCTTCCCGTGCTCACCCTTGCGATTGACGGATAAGGTGGGCAATAAAAAGACTATGACAGTGCACAACTTTTTAGGCACTACCCGTGTCAACACCGCGACTGTGTTGTTAGATGGATGAGCAAGGTCTGCTCAAATCCTGCTTTCACACCTTCTTAAGGGATGTCTGGTGTGTCTGGCTTGTGTAACTGGCACTTGTGACACGTGTAGCACTAATGCAGGTGTGATAATTTATGTTTGCTAACACAGAAACCAAAATGGGATAAAAAGTGAGTGTTGGAATAAATAAATATGGGGCAAATGGTGATGATAATCAACACAAGCCCGTGAAAATTGTCCCGATTAGTCGGGGACCTTATCCATTTAGATAGGTAAAATATATAGAAACAATTCCGTTTCCTGGGAATTCTTCCCGATTGGCAGGGTTTCCCGATTCCCCCGATTTGAGAGGTTCCATTGTATTGTGCAAATTTCTCTCAATCATATTTTTTTCTGCCAAACATAATAGCACTACAGAAACTGGACAAACTCAGGGCTTATGGGCCTCAAAGCCCTGAAGGAACTTGACTTCTTACTTTACTTTTATTCAAAGTTACATTTAAATAGAGGAATTGAGACAGTACTATAACAATTACCATGGTACGTTGTATGGTATGTCTGAGGTGTAACCACCATAAACTGGGGCCGGGATACAATCTGACTCCCCAGGTCAACCACAACACCTGTTGCATGCCCACTTGCACGAAGACTCAAGGTAGAGGCGGAATTAATTAGTACACGTGGAGCATGGTAGTTTTCAAAACAGAATCTGTAAGGGTAAAAGCAAAATGTAAGACAAGGTGATAAAAACCATCGCACAGCACCCTCACAACGTTGGAAGGTTATGGGATGTTTGATGATGATGATGACGAATCAATATCAATTCTGACCACCTTGAAAGTTTAAGATGAAAGATGAAAATGCACTTGAAAACAAGAAAGGCGGTACAGTAGTAGTAGTAGTAGTAGTAGTAGTAGTAGTAGTAGTAGTAGTAGTAGTAGTAGTAGTAGTAGCAGTAGTAGAACTAATAGAAGAAGTTAAACAGTATTTAACTTGAATTAAACTCTGGCAAATTTGTGCTTTGATTATTTGCTTCAATGATTATTAGAACCTTATTTATGTCCTCTAAATAACTCTAATATTAATATAGACATATTTCTTCTTTTTTTGTTTCATTGAAATTTACCTCATCCACAATAAGCAGTAATCTCAAGATAAATAAAGAAGGAACAGTTAGATGGAAGTACATGGTGAAGAAATGAAAGAAATGATTTAGGACCTACCAGAGACTCCCACCAGCTACCCACCTGTGCGGATAAATCTTAGGCTGAATTAATAGAAAACAGCAAGATGAGAGACAGATATAACAGAATGAAGGCAAAAAAATAGGAATTTCAATTTCAACAGGACAACCATCCATTACCAATTTCTTTATGATGATTGAATTTTTTAAAATAAGAACAAATTAAGTCTAAAGTAGCAAACATATGTTGTATACCTCATGCATTGTAAGAGTCAATATGACAGAGGGATGTTTAAATAATACATGTATTATACAAGAAGAAATGAGATGTCATAGACCATGAATATTGTAAAGAGAAGAAAATGTGGTAAAACATCAAGTGTCAAATATAAGCATCCTGAGAGCACTTGTAGTGTGTCCACTATGATATGAAGCTCCCACAAAACGAGGTAAGAAATAAAGTGCCCTCACAGCTGTTAATGCCCAGAAAGTCAGAGCTTATCCCAGATTCTATGGCGCCAAGCAGAACAGGTGATAAAATGTCACACTTCCTGGACAGGATGCTAGTCTGTTGAAGGCTTTACTCCCTAGCTGCAACTGATACTCATTTGCATCCGGGTCAAGTGGGGGAAGTGCATCTTAAGTGTCTTTCCCATAGAACATGATGTCAGACCTAGCATTGCCTGAGTTTGAACCCAGGACCTTATGATCCCAAGTTGAGCAGCCTAACTACTTGGCTACAGATGACTCTAAAATTCCTTGACAGCATACTGAGCATGGGTAGCCTTTTAATTTTAAGCATTGAAACCAGCAAACTCTTATAATGACCTCTTTGTACCAACGCAACAGGCATCATTCAAATTAGTAGTTTGTAGCCTTTCTAAATTCTATACATCATTTATTGTTACTGTTACTTTATGATTAATGATATCTGATGAATTCATGTGAAAATGATATTGTAACTAAGAGACTGAAACTAGGGTCTTTGATAAATTTTCAGGCATACTTTCCTGAGAAAGAAAAAAAAGACAAAATACACCTCCTAAATGGAAAACTCTGGAATTTAGGATCAAATTTCTGGTTACGCTTGAATTTTCTATAAATTCCAAATTTGTATAGGATTCATATATATTGGAATGACAAACACCCTTCTTGGAAAAGAACAAACATCAAATTTTCCATTGCACAACGATGAAAAACAACTTGCAGAGCGGTTCGTAGACTATTTTATTGATAAGATATCAAATATCAGAAACACATTGGACGAGGTTGCTAGTCATACTGAATTTACATCATTTGTTGGTGAAGCCAAGACATTGTTCACTGAAATTTCTATTGGAGACATTAAGAAAATTATTTTCACCAGTCTAAATAAATCTTGCCAACTAGATTCCATGCCAACATTACTTTTGAAAGAATGCATTCATGAATTATCACCAAACTAAGCAACAATTCTTTGAGGACAGGGGTCGTCCCGTGAACTTTCAAAAGAGCTGAAAGAGCTGAAAAAAAGGGACGACAGTGAAAATTTGAAAAACTTGTATCTAACTTGCCATTCTCTTCCAAAACTTTAGAAAAAGATGTTCTCAAACAAATTTCTGCTCACATTCAAGACAATAATCTTCAAAAATGTTTTCAGTCAGCCTATCGTGTGAACCACAGCACAAAAACAGCACTCATGAAGATCGTAAATGATCTCCTTCAAGTTAGATAGATAGCGGAAAAACCGAATCATTCTCCAGAAGAAAAAGAAAGATGACGCTTCTGCTCTCCTCCGACAGCTACATTGGCTTCCTGTTGAGCAATGGGTGCAGTTCATTGTCTTCAAGTGTGTAAACAATACGGCTCCAGCATATGCCTGTAACCTGCTACAGTGCTACCAACCCGGCAGGTCACTTCGCTCAACAGACAACGCTCTCAGATTGAAGATTTCCCACTGTCGACTGAAAGCTAGTGAACAAAGTTTCCAATGCTTCAGACCACGAATATGGAATAGCCTTCCACCTGTCATCGAATCAGCGAATAATAAACACACCCCAAACAATAACAATAACAACATAAAAGAGAGTTTACATGTATTTCCAGACAAGAATGGCAATGTAAAATACACAGTAATGGGTCATGGCCTTTGCCTCCGTCAAAATGCACCTTCCGCCAAAATGCAAGATTTTCTTGTCACCCATGGACCATGCATTTTGGCGGAAACTACTGTAATATAATTTGATCTAATCTTAATGAATGATGGAATAACAAGACAATGTTTAATTATATTGATGTTTCCCAGGAGTTAAAAAGGACAAATCTTTGTTCCCCACCTGCAAAATTTTCTCATGATGTTGCCTAGGACTAAGTTCTTTCAGCGCTACAATAAATGGATGATTCTCAGGCTCACATCGCAACTTTTCAAGAAGCATGTCCTGCCACAAGAGCTCTATAAAATCCCAGTCTTCGACATACCCAAACTGTACTGGATATTTTATGGATAGATGGTCACACCTTGCCAATGCTTTTTCTGAAACAAAATAAAGTCACTGGCCATAAACATGGTAACTTTGATTTGTAAGACAGATAGGCCTGGTATAAAGTGACGGTCTAAAATGAGATAACAGCTCATTAAAACATAAAAATATTACTTCTTTTTGTTGTCAATTTATTATTTTTTCAGTATGATGAACAATGACGTTACAAGTTTAAAATGAATTGTACATGTTACATTCAAACTTTCCTTTTATAATGTAAAAATTATAGATATGGTGAGTTCATATATTTTTGTTCAAAATACATTGTAACATGAGTGTAGACAACATTCAGGCAAAACTATTTATTACAGATCAGTTTGTTTGTTTCATTGAAACACACCCCACCTATCATATTCAGTGATTTCAGGGTGAATAGAGAGGTAACAGAAAGATAAAAGATAAGTGAAAGAATGGAAGAAAAGAACAAGAGCTTACCATCAACGCCTGTCAATTCCCCACATTTAGCACAGGACTACAAGCAAACATCATTGGATGCAAGACGAGTCATTCATCGCTAGGGTTGATTCCACTGTCGTAATGTTCACATAATAGTAAGTAAAGATTTTTCTAACAGAACATGTGATGATGGATTTTGTGATAACAGGGACAATTCATTATAATCATAATATTCATAAAATTGTATCAAGTCAGCCTTCCTTCTGCTTTATAACACATATATCTTTTCCAATGATCACAGATATAATTGTCAGGAATGTCATTCTTCCCCGTATGACCACTGATGCAGCACTGACTTGACATTTTGATTGATGTTTGTGTCTTCTTCTTCTCCTTTATAAAAATTGACAAACTCAATTCTTGATTGTTACTGTCACGACTGTCAGCGCCCATGCTGTTTTTTCTTTTAATTTAACCACAAATCTAGTTTTGATCTTAAAGTGATGTGTTTGATTTTGCTTTTATAGATTTTTCAGTGCTCCTACTGAATTAAGTTTCTGTTGGCAGTTTGTTCTACAGTCTTATCGTACTAGGGTAAAATGAGTTCAGTTGACAATCAACGTTTCAACATGGGACCATATATATATATATATTTATTTTGATAGAGCCAAATTCAGTTGTTCTTGTATTGGCTTTATAATTATCTATTGGTTTAAACAATTAGCCATTTATAGCTTCAAAAGAATTTTTTTAAAATACTTCTGGTTCCATTCTTCTAAAAGTGTGTGGGTGTGTGTGCATCAAAATCAAAGACATTTAACCAAGAATAAATTTTTAAAATGTTGGGTTTTTTCTATCTTTTTTATGTTAATCTTTAACTTTCAGACAATAATGTAGGTAATAAAACATTTCAAAGGCTCAAAAATGGAGCAATAATACATGTGATTTAATACTTTACAACCACTACTCAGTTAATCTAGATTTTAAAATAGTTCATATCATGTTAACTTTAAGTATATTTCAATGATCAGAAACCCTCAGAGTCTGCATGGTAGATATTTATAAAGGAACATTTTTGTTTGTTAATCTGGTACAAAAAAAACAAGAGTGGTTATGCTGCCAGACTTGGAAATCATGAGATCCATGGTTTGAATCCTAGCAAAGCTAGGTCCGATGGTGTATTTTGTGGGTGAGACAATCAACAAACATTTTCTCAACTCGAACCAAGTACAAATGGATACAAGCACTAACTTAGGAGTAAAAGACTAAGTCAGACTAGCGTCCTGAGGTTATCACCTGTTCCGCATTGTGCTATAGAAACCAGGATAAACTCCGGCTAAACAAGCCGAATTGGCCTTGAAGAAACTTAACCTACTTAGATTTACAAATAATGTAGAAAATTACATTGTTTACACTACACTTTGTCATGATGTATACAAACCCCCAATGAAATGTGTTGTAACACTGTTAGATCCACTGCTTCCATTATCCTTTTGCTGTCCAATAATAGTCGGCAACATGACCTGGGAACAGGTTGGGATGAAAATCCTGTGCGGCACCAAGATGATCCACAATCTAGGATAACAGCAGGGGATCTTGACTCATCCATTGCTGATTACTTCAACTTCAAGTTATCTTAGTCTTAATTGTGTGTGTGTACATGTAGCACTTGCCCTCTCTCATAAAATTCAAATAATAAACAAGAAAGAAGGGTCCTTTCCTCACAATATTTTACATCAAGCAATTTTTTTTTTTTCAGGAGCATGTTTCAATGATCTGTGAAAGGGATGAAATGAAACATATTATGGCCTTTAAAAATACTGTGTAACAAAAATTTAATAATTTATTTTCATTAATATAACATACAGAGATTTAAATCATGTGACCCTGTCATATATATTCTAAAACCAAGTTTTTAGTTTTTTTAATGT
Source organism: Doris montereyensis (assembly GCA_037039925.1). Lineage (NCBI taxonomy): Eukaryota > Metazoa > Mollusca > Gastropoda > Nudibranchia > Dorididae > Doris > Doris montereyensis. Next base: position 17,481 of record JAXRKP010000758.1, on the reverse strand, counting down.
GTGTCAGACTTTAGATTGTAAGTCATGTAATATGAAATATTCATCTGATGTAAAATATATATTATAATTACTCCAAAGGAAAGTAAGAATACGAAAACCTTTACTGTTCTGTGTTACAGTTGCATCTTAAAATCAAAATTCAACTTGAAAACCTTATTACAAACATCAAACACAAACGAGGCACTAAAAGGATTAATGCATGTTTTATCAACATTACTTTTTAAAGCATTCTGCTTCTATTGATATACTCTTGTGGTCACATTTTGTCACTTAAAAATTGACAATTTTAATCAATATTTACATTATAATTGATTTGTTATTTGTTTTACTCTCCATATCAATCTCAACTTGTTTGTAGCAATGATCGCCTGATGGCATAATTTTGCTGGAAAATAAGCAGTAGATTTAACAAACCCCTATTATGAAGCCAGCCTCTGCAAATAAACGTTCAATAGCATCAAATCCAAGTAACCGAGAAAATCAACATTAAAGTCACTGTGATCACAACAGAGGGGTAGAACAAAATTGGTTAAAGCAATATCTTGGCATTTAAAGCAATTTTGTAAACCATACGAACATCTTATAGATCTCATTAAGACTAAAATAACCAAAAATCCAAAAATATAAAAGTTCAAAGCGGTTTGTCAAGCAGGCGACGAAGTGTATAGTGTTATAACAGTGGTACACGACGAGCTTACAATCCTCATTAGAGCAAAGTTTATTGTTTTATTATGTAGTTTAAAGTTCAGCTATTTTCCAAACTCTGCAGGAATGGAAGTGGTAATAGAGAATTATGTATTAGGGGGAGGAGTGTCTTCATATATGTGTTAAGTGTTTGCCCTTTGAAGTTCCAACCTGCCCCATAGCTTTGCTTCACGCTCTAGGTGAATGTTTCCACCATTCTCTCCCCTTGCAAAGGAAAAAAAAATTCCCCCCGCGCCCCATCTCCCAAAGAAAGAAACAAGTCAAGCTGTGCGTCATATTTGTTTTTGGCCCAAGATTGCACATATTATAAAAATACAATTGATGCTAAATTCCCTTTGGTATATATATATAGCAACAACATACTGGTGGTATATAACTATTATTGAAAAAGACGACAAAGACAAAGAGGACCAAAAGATTGAAGAAAGAAGGTAACGACGGAGAAGACCGAAAAATTGAAGAAAGACGGCAAAGATGGAGAAGATGAAAAAAATGAAGAAAGACGGTTTAAAGACGGAGAGACGAAACAATTGAAGTGACTAGCTTCCACCAGGCGCATGCGCAAAGCTCACATGGTCTATGTTCATGATCCATCAACTTTATCCAAAGGGCACTGTATTACAAAATATAAAGTACAAAATACCAATTATGAATTCATCTTATATAATTTGCAATTCTAACAAGAAATTTATCTAATCAAAATATTGGTAAATTTGCACTAATACACCATCTCTCATTCAATTAATTAGAGCTGTCACCAATCCCCCTAACCCCACCCCATCTACCCCTGCGCAGGAAGGATACCATTGATTCAAGTCAACACCTTTCTCTTTCAGTCGGCCATCACAGCTCTGAGAACTCTTAAAACTATATTTTTGGTGCTGAGTCGTCACGCTCTGGAAGAAACTACTTCCTGGACGCAGCTTCAGCGGTCTATACACCCACGTCGAAAAGATAGAAATTTAAAGATGAACACCAGAAATATATATAGATCTATTATATTTAGGCACTTACTTTAAAGTCAATGACCCCAAGAAGGTGTGTATATATCTCACTCTTCTTCATAATGCCTTATCTAGAGAAACCTTTTCTTATGGCCCTCAGGTCTATCTTTTTGTTTTTTTGTACATCCTCTGATTGTTTGCGGCCATACACATCTTGGTTGAATGACAACTAAAAGGCCCAATTATAATTATCAATTAATATTATGTGTTATCACTCACTCACTCTCTCTGGCATCAGTTTATTAAAAAACAGATGATCATGTGCCATCATTAAAAATCTCCGTTTCCTTGACTTATTACCTCTTTTCTTGTCACCCATACTGCTGCAGAGGATCTTATTTATGTATATTTCTATTACAACAAGCCAGAACAAAGATCACTGTGCCAGAAAGATTTTTAGTGTGCAATTTGAAAGTGAAAGTAAATGTATGGTAGAGTAATGTCCCTTATTTTATAACTTTGGAGAAGAAGTTCTAGTGACATGTTTAATTCACCTCTTTAGTAGATTTTAATAGATTGTCGTTGAAATTGCATACAAATAAAATGTAAACACAACGTTGCTATGGTAAACAAATCGCCACTTGATCATAAAAGCCTTAATTTATAGCAAAATACGCATGGTTGGCGTTATTAAATAGCCTTCACTGGTGATTTCATGAGAAATTTCTTTTCCATATTTCACCCAACAACCCATTAAAAATAACTCTGTTTTTCGTCAGCTATATAGGATCTTGACATTTGATAATAATTGTTCAGTGGTACCGTAGTTGAAGATATATGTAGCTTCTAAGTTGACATACTTTCAACATATAAATCCACTTACGGAGTTCTATGACATAATACATGAGAGAACAGAGAGAGAGAGAGAGAGAGAGAGAGAGAGAGAGAGAGAGAGAGAGAGAGAGAGAGAGAGAGAGAGAGAGAGAGAGAGAGAGAGAGAGAGAGAGAGAGAGGAGAGAGAGAGCAGAGAGACAGGGACAGAGACAGAGACAGAGACAGAGACAGACAGACAGACAGACGGACAATTAAATGAGAAAGAGAGATGAAAACAGATGGAAGGACGGATGAGTTGATGTAATGATGGATTTGTGGGTGAGGGGGGGAGATAAAGAGAGAGGGGAGGAGAGATGGGAGAGAGAAAGAAAGAGAGAGAGAGAGAGAGAGAGAGAGAGAGAGAGAGAGAGAGAGAGAAGAGATGAAGAGAGAGAGAGAGAGAGAGAGAGAGAGAGAGAGAGAGAGAGAGAGAGAGAAAGAGAGAGAGAGACAGACAGACAGACAGACAGACAGACAGACAGACAGACAGACAGACAGACAGACAGACAGACAGACGGAGAATATGTTTTGCTGTCCGTTTTCGATATAAATTTTTGAGCTGGTTTCTTCATTTCTTTTTTCTTGAATCACAGTACGAACAGGCCTCTGTGTTACAAGATGTCTTACTTAGGCTATATTTAATCATAGCGGATCACGATCCTACCATTTATTTCAGTTCACTGCGTCCATTTTTCGAGTTTCATAAAATTCAGAATGAATGAGTTTGTCACCCGTAGACGTGTCTGTCTTTCTGGAAATAATAAAAAGTCTTCTTTTCACGTTGCTCTCTGTAATACAGAAAAGAAAAGAAAAGAGGAAAGAAGAGAAACGGAAAAGAACTAGAAACTAGAAGAGACGAAAATAAAATATAATGAGGATATAATGCTGCGCTTTACTTCGAGATTTTGTCCTCTCAAAAAAGACACAGGCCATATATAAAAGTACGACATAAGAATCCTTTCAGTTCAAAACTACCCAAACGTATAATCTTTTGTGTAAGTGTAAATCGTATAGAGTACGAGGCAGGAGTCCCGTGGTCGGATGTAGCTGTGTCAATTAAATTATAGGCCTTGACGGCCATGCATAGTCATCGTAAAATTCGTAAACTGAAATAACACAATTAACTCGGAGTCGAAGAAATAAATGGAGGGTATATTTTCATGGCTGTATAGCAACTAGAGGTTCTTTGAAGGTTAAATACCTTATATAAGAAACGCATATGAATGCCCGCGTCATGACTGCACTTAAGTTGGTGACATAAAGTTATACAGAGCATAACAATAATTATAGTTTTTATTACTTTATTTTTTTGTATACTTATTCGTCGATGAAAAACTTTCCATTCTGATTTAAACTTAATGAGATATGTGTGTAGGCTAACCAAGCTGATAATAAAGATTTACTGTCTGTATTGGGGGGGGGGGTGCCTCCTAAGTGATTTTTGTTGTTGCTTTGGAGTTAGGCATTTTGATTTTTTAGTATATATATATATATATATATATATATATATATATATATATATATATATATATATATATATATATATATATATATATATATATATATATTTATATGTGTGTAACTGTCAAAATATAGTCATCCTATATCATTGAAAAGTTTCTAGCGTCCTTGGTTGCCAAAGAAACGATCACCATCTTGGATTTTGACTCAATTTTCAAAATCTATCTCCTCACTTAGTTATGGATAAAATCACTCAAAATATGTGCAGATTGTTGTTTCATTCAATATCTAAAGATTAGTGTCGGGTTTGTAAATATTTTGGATTTTTTAAAATTATTATTTTTTGAAAAAAAGCCATAATACATGTGTATATCGTTTATATGCAAAATGGCATTTTTATTATAAAAATTTTAAAAAATTCTTCAAAAGTTTATAAGATATCAACAACAAAAACGACGTCATTCTGTCAACATTTCCGATAGGAACTTAAAGCCAAATATTATACAAATCGGTCGGTAAATGACGGAGGAGATAGATTTTTAGTGTGAAAAAATTACATTTCGAGAAAAAGCAAGTAAATAAATGAAAAAAAATAACATAAAGTAGTCGCTTTAGACGGGTTGCCCTTCTTGTAACAGCCCCTTTGTCTTTCGACAGTCTCTAGCATTGTTACTAATGTAAAGAGGATGGTAAATCTAGGTTTAGATGTACATTGCTGTGAAAAAAAGTCGTCAAAATAATCAGTTTTTGGATTTTTTTCCATTCCTGTACTTGTGCGCGTGTTTGCAAACACCTCAACGCGCTATGCTGGCCTCCATTTCTTATGTCATTCAGCGCTCGACCAAATCAACGCGCGGTGTTCCCGAAAGTTAAGTGAAAGAAGTGGTGTTGCCACATTAACGATTAGCCGCCACTAGAGGGGTTTTGAGTGTCATCTTCTCAGTCAGTGTTAGGGTAATTTAAGTCAAAATTTTGACTGTTTTTACCTACCCATGCCTACAAAATATTTTGTAACCAAAAAAACATACATCATACAGACATTTTTTTGCCATAAAGTCGTAGTTAAATGATTGTTTTTACCCGAATTTGTAAAGAACAGAAAGTCAACAGTTTGGTCACAAACTCGCCAATCCAGGTGGCGCTTCCCCTCCCCCAATTGGGATTGGAACATGAAAACTGTAATGGCCTTTACGATCACAAACTACACCAATAATATACCTCCATATTATAAGAGGCCCAGAATGCTATAGAGACGTTTTTATAGGCCCATTTACAAGCAGCGATCTGTTGTGATTGTTTCATCCCATGGATATCAATCACTGCGACTCAAATTGACTCAATCGCATCGGATATTCACACGCCAAACTTTATCTTCACGTTTATCACGATTTTTAAACAATTACAATATGTGTGATAAGTGACTCGCAGCCCATTTCTACGTGATTATCGTGAAGATAAAAAGTGTGCGTGAGAATATCCCATGCGATCGAGTCAAATTTGAGTCGCAGCGATAGCCATGAGACGAAACCGCCACGAGAGATCGCTGCCCATAAATGGGCCATAACGTTTGAACGTTCTGAAAAACAAGACAACGATTAGTCTTGTCCAATCAGGGTTTTGAACCAGTGTTGTACAACCTCACAACAGCACCGATTGTTCCACAGCACCTGCTGTCGTACGTAATGTTACCACCATGTCATTATTGTCAATGCTTTCTTGAATACTGTGAGGGGATCAATTGTCCCATCATCCCCTCAAAACGCACCATGCCTGGTCCCAATACAATACAGTACAAGCATCGACATACAGACACATACTTGCGAGTTTCTTTTGCTTTCTCTGTAAAATGACACATATTGTATTACGACAAGCATGTTGCCCCCCCAGGGTGATACCAAGTACGATTACTAGATCGGGTCAGCATTCCATATTGAGGTGATGCAAGTAGGCGTGAACGGTATTGTTCCAATTTTTAAATTATAAAACCTATTTAAAATGACGGCTTAGGTGAATGAAAATTATACTCAAATACGGGGAAACAATGACATTTTCAATCAATAAACGCCACTTCTCATAGAAAACTTTCTGACATGAAAACGATCTTGGGATTATTTAGAACCTACATATAAAAAAAAATGGTTACTCTTAGTAGCCTGGCAACATAATCTTTGATGAACAAAGAACGACCAACTCGGAATTTTATACATAGATTGATGGCAATTACAGTCGTCAATTGCGCCTGGGAAAGAACAATGCCTATAAAAATTTAAAGAACACTGCCCTTGGTGAACAAGGGCATGAGGAAAGACACATTTTGAAGGATAATAATCAAATATAAACTTCTCCAGCAGAAAAATCATGAGTGTTGTGAGCAAGCCACCAAGTGCTTTCAATTGTGTTACTGTCTACTTGAAATTGATGTTTTATTCTTTTTGATTTGTCATAACCGTGTATGGCGTAGGTTTCGTTTTCAATTTTTGTAAAGGGTTTTTTAAATCCACATTTCAAAATGAGAAGCCAAATTCTTCTGATGTGAAATTACGCAGGAATCCAATGATGATATTTTCTTTTATTCAACCCCAAAGTCGCAGACAAGCTTCAACAAAAACATTCAATTATAATAGCAGATTCAGTCCATCCTGACTTCGTTCATGGCACGCGAGTGTCTTCAGCTTGTCTTATCTAAAGGAGTAAGCCTAGGTCGACCTAAGTATTTGCCACCAATGTTCTCGAAACGTACAGTTTAAAAATCATCCAACGTAAAAAAATATTCTTCTCGGCTGACCACTATCCAAGCATAGTGAGAGTAGTTTTTAGAAAGGTTTAAATTTCGTTGTATCTAAATTTGTAGACCTCACCAAAGCGTAGAAGATCGCTTCAGGCCTCATAAATCTCCTGGCAATTCAGTCCAGTACACTTAGTGTTAGATTAGATCTAGGTTTAAATTTCGGTGAGCGAGGACAGGATTGTCAGATTGGCTTTTCTTTAACCAAATCGCAGGATTTTTCGGCTTTCTTTTTCAATATGCTTGAATACTAGGCTATGTTATAATTTTCTTTTCACTTAAAGTTTTAGGTTTTTCTTTATCATTTTTGGTATCCAGTTAAAACCAAATGCGAAATGGAATGCATATGAATCTTCAGCATTGCCATACATGCTTAAAATGCTATATGCCACAATAGCTAGTCACTTGAGTGAGGCGAAATATGACAATAAGTGACAACTCCACTAATAAAGACAGAAAAAACACGTGACGTTTCGGGTATAACCCTTCGTCAGACAACAAACGAGAAATATTTTGAATCTAGATCTAAGCAATACCTCCGGCATCACACAATGTGATGTCAGAAGAAAAACATAAAGGAGAAAGAAAGAAAAAGAAAAAAGACAGTGATGTTAAGAAACGTAGCAGAGGCGGGTGTGAAGAAAGAGCGAGAGTGGAAGGTTCAGATCTAGAATGAAATTAAAATATGAAAATGAGTAAGTAATAAAAGGTGA
>JAXRKP010000758.1:0-2500 GCA_037039925.1 Doris montereyensis | reverse complement strand
CGTGTTTTCCCTGTATGAAGATGTTTTTTTTTTTTCCTGTTTACAGACCTTTAATTTTGTTTTCCCTGTATGAAAATGTTTAATTTTGTTTTCCTGTATGAAGATGTTTAATTTTGTTTTCCCTGTATGAAGATGTTTGCTTTTGTTTTCCCGGTATGAAGACGTTTAATTTTGTTTTCCCCATATGAAGACCTTTAATTTTGTTTTCCCTGTAATTTTTAGTTTTCCTTGTATTTCTGTATGAAGATGTTTATTTCTTTTTTCTGTTTTTTCTCTGTATGAAGGTGTTTACTATTGTATTTCTGTATGAAGGTGTTTAATACAGTCTTGTATTTCTGTATGAAGGTGTTTATTTTGTTTTGTATTTTTAATCTTGTATTTCTAAGGTGTTTATCTTGTATTTCTGTTATGAAGTTGCTTTATTTTGTTTTTATCGTATATGAAGGTGTTTAGTCTTGTATTTCTGTATGACGGTGTTTAATACGGTCTTGTATTTCTGTATGAAGGTGCTTTATTTTGTTTCCCCTGTATGAAGATGTTTAATCTTGTATTTCTATATGAAATTGTTTTATCTTGTATTTCTGGATGAAGGTGCTTTATTTTGTTTCCCCTGTATGAAGATGTTTAATCTTGTATTTCTATATGAAATTGTTTTATCTTGTATTTCTGGATGAAGGTTTTATTTTTTTTTATCGTATATGAAGTGTCTAGTCTTGTATTTCTGTATGAAGTTGCTTTATTTTGTTTCCCCTGTATGAAGGTGTTTAATCTTGTATTTTTATATGAAGGTGTTTAGTCTTGTATTTCTGTATGAAGGTGTTTAATCTTGTATTTCTGTATGAATGTGTTTAGTCTTGTATTTATGTATGAAGGTGTTTAGTCTTGTATTTCTGTATGAAAGTGTTTAATCTTGTATTTCTGTATGAAGGTGCTTTATTTTGTTTTCCATGTATGAAGGTGTTTAGTCTTGTATTTCTGTATGAAGGTGTTTAATCTTGTTTTTATGTATGTAGATGTTCAATCTCTTTTTCCATGTATAAACATGTTTAATCTTCATTTCCCTATATAAAGGTGCTTAATCTTGTTTTTCCTGTATGAAATTGTTTTATTTTATTTTCCCCGGGTGAAGGTGTTTAATCTTGTTTTTCTGTATGAAGGTGTTAATCTTGCATTTCTGTATCAAAGGTGTTTAATTTTGTATTTCTGTATGAAGGTGTTTAATCTTGTATTTCTGTATGAAGGTGTTTAATCTTGTTTTCCTGTATGGAGGTTTTTAATTTTGTTTTCCCTGTATGAAGGTGTTTAATCTTGTTTTCTCTGTCTGAAAAAATGTTCAATGTTGTTTTTTTGCATGAAGATATTCAATTTTGTTTTCCTGTATGAATATGTTCAATCTTGTATTCCTGTATGAAGGTGTTTAATCTTGTATTTCTGTATGAAGGTGTTTAATCTTGTATTTCTGTATGAAGGTGTTTAATCTTGTTTTCCCTGTATGAAGGTGTTTAATCTTGTTTTCCCAGTATGAAGGTGTTTAATCTTGTTTTCCCAGTATGAAGGGTTTAATCTTGTTTTCCCAGTATGAATGGGTTTAATCTTGTTTTCCCAGTATGAAGGGGTTTAATCTTGTTTTCCCAGTATGAAGGTGTTTAATCTTGTTTTCCAGTATGAAGGGGTTTAACCTTGTTTTCCAGTATGAAGGTGTTTAATCTTGTTTCCCAGTATGAAGGTGTTTAATCTTGTTTTCCCAGTATCCAAAGGGGTTTAACCTTGTTTTCTCAGTATGAAGGGTTTAACCTTGTTTTCTCAGTATGAAGGGGTTTAATCTTGTTTTCCAGTATGAAGGGGTTTAATCTTGTTTTCCAGTATGAAGGGTTTAATCTTGTTTTCCAGTATGAAGGGGTTTAATCTTGTTCTCAGTATGAAGGGGTTTAACCTTGTTTTCTCAGTATGAAGGGTTTAATCTTGTTTTCCAGTATGAAGGGTTTAACCTTGTTTTCTCAGTATGAAGGGTTTAACCTTGTTTCTCAGTATGAAGGGGTTTAATCTTGTTTTCCAGTATGAAGGGTTTAATCTTGTTTTCCAGTATGAAGGGGTTTAATCTTGTTTTCCAGTATGAAGGGTTTAATCTTGTTTTCCAGTATGAAGGGGTTTAACCTTGTTTTCACAGTATGAAGAGGTTTAATCTTATTTTCCAGTATGAAGGGGTTTAACCTTGTTTTCTCAGTATGAAGGGTTTAATCTTGTTTTCCGTGTATGACGGTCTTTAATATTGTTTTCCCAGTTTGAAGATGTTTAATCTTCTTTTCTGTATGAAGATGTTCAATCTTGTTTTGCAGTATGAAGATGGTCAATCGTGTTTTTATGTATGAAAATGTTTAATCCTGTTTTTCCCTGTATGTAGATGTTAAATCGTATTTTTTCTTTATGAAGATGTTCAATTTTGTTTTCTATGAAAATGTTCAATCTTTTTTCTGTATGAAGATGTTTAATCTTGTTTTTT
>JAXRKP010000757.1:222500-225503 GCA_037039925.1 Doris montereyensis | reverse complement strand
ACAGAGAAAGAAGAAAAAGAAAAAGCTGAGCAATCTAAGATTATGATTGTAGTGTTTCTTTAGTTAAATACAACAATTATGATTGTAGTGTTTCTAGGCATACAATAATATGATTGTAATGTTTCTAGCAATACAAATAATATGATTGCAGTGTTTTCAGCTATACAACAATATGATCGTAGTAAGCTTTGAAATATACAACAATATTATTGTAGTGTTTCTAGCCATACAACAATATGATTGTACTGTTTCTAGCCATACAACGATATGATTGTAGTGTTTCTATACATACAACAATATGATTGTAGTGTTTCTAGGCATACAACAATATGATTGTAGTGTTTCTAGGCATACAACAATATGATTGTAGTGTTTCTAGGCATACAGCATTATGATTGTTTTGTTTCTAGCCATACAACAATATGATTGTAGTGTTTCTAGCCATTCAACAATATGATTGTAGTGTTTCTAGCCATACAACAATATGATTGTAGTGTTTCTAGCAATACAACAATATGATTGTAGTGTTTCTAGCCATACAACATTATGATTGTAGTGTTTCTAGGCATACAACATTATCATTGTAGTGTTTCTAGCATTACAACAATATGATTGTATTGTTTCTAGCATTACAACAATATGATTGTAGTGTTTCTAGCCATACAACAATATGATTGTAGTGTTTCTAGCCATACAACAATATCATTGTAGTGTTTATAGCCATACAACAATATGATTGTAGTGTTTCTAGGCATACAGCATTATGATTGTAGTGTTTCTAGGCATACATTATTAAGATTCGAGTGTTTCTAAGTATACAGCATTATGATTGTAGTGTTTCTAGGCATTCATCATTAAGATTTGAGTGTTTCTAGGCATACAGCATTATGATTGTAGTGTTTCTAGGCATACAGCAATATTATTGTAGTGTTTCTAGGCATACAACAATATTATTGTAGTGTTTCTTGGCATACATCATTATGATTATCGTGTTTCTAGACATACAGCAATATGATTGTAGTGTTTCTAGGTATAAAGCATTATGATTGTAGTGTTTCTAGGCATACATCATTATGATTGTAGTGTTTCTAGGTATAAAGCATTATGATTCGAGTGTTTCTAGGCATACGTCATTATGATTGTAGTGTTTCTATGCATACAACATTATGATTGTAGTGTTTCTATGCATACAACATTATGGTTGTAGTGTTTTTAGGCATACAACAATATGATTGTAGTGTTTCTAGCCATACAACATTATGATTGTAGTGTTTCTAGCCATACATTATGATTGTAGTGTTTCTAGCCATACAACAATATGATTGTAGTGTTTCTAGCCATACAACAATATGATTGTAGTGTTTCTAGCCATACAACAATATGATTGTAGTGTTTCTAGCCATACAACAATATGATTGTAGTGTTTCTATACATACAACAATATGATTGTAGTGTTTCTAGCCATACAACAATATGATTGTAGTGTTTCTAGCCATACAACATTATGATTGTAGTGTTTCTATTCATACAGAATTTATATTGTAGTGATATACCAATGCGTTTCACATCGTCATAATTTTGTCAATCGGAAAAAAAACTTTTACAAATTTTTTCAGAAACATTTTTTTGCATTTTTAGAAGAAATCGAAGTGTGTCGACATATCTTGCAAACTAAATATTGATCGATTTTCAACTCATTGACTTTATTTATGATAACAGTGACACATCGATTTTAGACTCATTGACTTTATTATTGATTATAATAGTGACACATCGATTTTCAACACATTGATTTTATTATTATTATAACAGTGTCACATCGATTTTCAACGCATTGACTTTATTTATTACAATAATGACACATCAATGTTCAACGCATTGACTTTATGATTTATTATAACAGTGACACATCAATTTTTAACTCATTGACTCTGTTATTTATTATAACGGTGACGCATCGATTTTTAACTCATTGACTTTATTATTCATTATAACAGTGACATATCGATTTTTAACTCATTGACTTTATTATGCATTATAACAGTGACACATCGATTTTCAACTCATTGACTTTATTATTTATTATAACAGTGACACATCGATTTTTAACTCATTGACTTTATAATTCATGATAACTGACAAATCGATTTTCAACTCATTGATTTTATTATTTATTATAACAGTGACACATCGATTTTCAACTCATTGATTTTATTATTTATTATAACAGTGACACATCGATTTTTAACTCATTGACTTTATTATTTATTATAACAGTGACACATCGATTTTTAACTCATTGACTTTATAATTCATTATAACTGACAAATCGATTTTCAACTCATTGATTTTATTATTTATTATAACAGTGACATATCGATTTTCAACTCATTGATTTTATTATTTATTATAACAGTGACACATCGATTTTTAACTCATTGATTTTATTATTTATTATAACAGTAACACATCAGTTTAACTCATTGACTTTATATTTATTATAACAGTGACACATCGGTTTTCAAACTCATTGATTTTATTATTTATTATAACAGTGACATATCGATTTTCAGACCATTGATTTTATTATTTGATATAATAGTGACACATCGATCTTCAACACATTGATTTGTGCATTGATTATAATAGCAACACATCGATTTTGAACTCATTGATTTTATTATTGATCATAATAATGACACATCGATTTTCAGACCATTGATTTTATTATTTAATATAATAGTGACACATCGATTTTCAACTCATTGACTTTATTATTTATTATAATTGGACAAATCGATTTTCAACGCATTGACTTTATTTATTATAATAATGACAAATCGATTTTCAACTCATTGGCTTTATTTATTGTAAGAGTGATACCTCGAATTTCAACGCATTGACTTTATTTATTATAAGAGTGACACATCGATTTTCAACGCATTGACTTTATTTATTATAAGAGTGACACATCAATTTTCAACGCATTGACTTTATTTATTA
>JAXRKP010000757.1:202500-217500 GCA_037039925.1 Doris montereyensis | reverse complement strand
TAGTAGCATTATTATTAGTAGTATTGTTATTAGCAGTTATTATTGCAGTAGTAGTGTTATTATTAGCAGCAGCAGCAGCAGCATTAGCATTAGCAGCATTATTATATCATTATCAGCCTTAGTAGTTAGTAGTATTATTATCAATATTAGTATTATGAATATTGATAATAGTATTATCATTATTATTATTATTATGATTATTATTATTATTATTATTATTATTGTTATTATTATTATTATTATTATTATTATTATTATTATTATTATTATTATTATTATTATTATTATCGTCCTCCTCCTCCGGATTATCATCACCAACACCATCGTCACCATCATGATCATCATCATCACATCATCATCAGTACCATCATCATCCTCATCATCCTCATCATCCTTATCATCATCATTTAAAAAATATTATTATCATTATTATATTGTTATTTTTATTATTATTATTATTATTATCATCATTATTATTATTATTACTATTATTATTGTTCTTGCTGTTGTTGCTGTTGCTGTTGTTGTCGTTGTTGTTTTTATTGTCATTATTATTATTACTATATTATTATTATTACTATTATTATTATTATTATTATTATTATTTTATTATTATTATTATTATTATTATTATTATTATTATTATTATTATTATTATTATTATTATTATCGTTATTGTCACCATCATTATTATAGAAAATAAGAACGAATGACACAATGTGCATACAATTACACGAATGTTCGTTTGGCTCTGATATTTCCTATTGCATGAGAACAGATCGTATTAAAAAGCAAAGACTATCAATGAGACTAGTGAGTTTGGCAAGTCACGAAATAATAGTGACACCCCACAGGAGCTTAGACGAGACAAATACAAAGCAAAAGCTTCGAAAAGATAGCGTTGCTGTTGTCGCTGCTATTGTTTTGTTGTTGTAGCTGTACGTGATATTGTTGCTGCTGTTGTTGCAGTTGTTGCTGTTGTAATTTTCGTTGTTGTTGTTGTTGTTGTTGCTGTAGTGGATGATGTTCCTACTGTTGTTGCTGTTGATGTTGTTGTTGCTGCTGCAGTTGTTGTTGTTGCTGTTGTCAGTGATGTTGCTATTGTTGTTGTTGATGTTGCTGTTGTTGGTATTGTTGTTGTTGCTGCTGTGGTTGCTATTGTTGTTGTTACTGCTCTTGTAGCTGATGTTGTTCTTGTGTTTTGATGATGTTGCTATTGTTCTTGTTGCTGCTGTTGTTGATATTGCTGTTGTTGTTGCTTTGTTGCTGTTGCTGTTGTTACTGTTCTTGTTGTTGCTGTTGCTGTTGTTGTTGCTGTTGTTGCTGTTGCTGTCGTGGTGGTGGTTGTTGTTGTTGTTGTAACAGGGAAGCAATTGTAAACTAAAATGATCAATAAATAGCATAGATGAAAATTCAGGTCAATTCACAAGATTAAAATGTCCATGCCGACACCATCTCTCTGGTAGTGTGTTTATGTTGATAACTGTCACCGTTGTATAACGTGTTTGTGTTGATAACTGTCACCGTTGTATAACGTGTTTGTGTTGATAACTGTCACCGTTGTATAACGTGTTTATGTTGATAACTGTCACCGTTGTATAACGTGTTTATGTTGACTACTGTCACCGTTGTATAACGTGTTTATGTTGATAACTGTCACCGTTGTATAACGTGTTTATGTTGATAACTGTCACCGTTGTATAACGATTGTGTTGACTACTGTCACCGTTGTATAACGTGTTTATGTTGACTATTGTCACCGTTGTATAACGTCTTTATGTTGACTATTGTCACCAGTGTATAACGTGTTTATGTTGACTTCTGTCACCGTTGTATAACGTGTTTATGTTGACTATTGTCACCAGTGTATAACGTGTTTATGTTGACTATTGTCACTGTTGTATAACGTGTTTATGTTGACTATTGTCACCAGTGTATAACGTGTTTATGTTGACTATTGTCACCAGTGTATAACGTGTTTATGTTGACTATTGTCACCAGTGTATAACGTGTTTATGTTGACTATTGTCACCGTTGTATAACGTGTTTATGTTGACTATTGTCACCAGTGTATAACGTGTTATGTTGACTATTGTCACCAGTGTATAACGTGTTTTATGTTGACTATTGTCACCGTTGTATAACGTGTTTATGTTGACTATTGTCACCAGTGTATAACGTGTTTATGTTGACTATTGTCACCAGTGTATAACGTGTTTATGTTGACTATTGTCACCGTTGTATAACGTGTTTATGTTGACTATTGTCACCGTTGTATAACGTGTTTATGTTGACTACTGTCACCGTTATATAACGTCTTTATGTTGACTATTGTCACCGTTGTATAACGTGTTTATGTTGACTATTGTCACCAGTGTATAACGTGTTTATGTTGACTACTGTCACCTTTGTATAACGTGTTTATGTTGATTACTGTCACCGTTATGTAACGTGTTTAACCACTGTTAAACTACACTGTCACCGTGTTTATGTTGACTACTGTCACCAGTGTATAACGTGTTTATGTTGATCACTGTCACCGTTATATAACGTGTTTATGTTGACTACTGTCACCAGTGTATAACGTGTTTATGTTGACTACTGTCACCAGTTATATAACGTCTTTATGTTGACTACTGTCACCGTTGTGTAACGTGTTTATGTTGACTACTGTCACCAGTGTATAACGTGTTTATGTTGACTACTGTCACCAGTGTATAACGTCTTTATGTATAACGTGTTTATGTTGCCTACTGTTACCGTTGTATAACGTAACGTGTTTATTGACTACTGTCACCAGTGTATAACGTTTATGACTACTGTCACCAGTGTATAACGTCTTTATGTTGACTACTGTCACCAGTGTATAACGTGTTTATGTTGACTACTGTCACCGTTGTATAACGTTTATGTTGACTACTGTCACCAGTGTTAACGTGTTTATGTTGACTACTGTCACCAGTGTATAACGTGTTTATGTGTTGACTACTTGTTACCAGTGTATAACGTGTTTATGTTGCCTACTGTTACCTTTATGTTGTATAACGTGTTTATGTTGACTACTGTCACCGTTGTATAACGTAACGTCACCAGTGTATAACGTGTTGTTGACTACTGTCACCAGTGTATAACGTGTTTATGTTGACTACGGTGTATAACGTGTTTATGTTGCCCCTGCTATGTTGTATAACGTGTTTATGTTGACTACTGTCAACCATTGTTACCGGTGTATAACGTGTTTATGATGACTACTGACCAGTGTATAACGTGTTGATGTTGACACACCGTTGTATAATGTGTTTATGTTGACTACTGTCATCAGTGTATAACGTGTTTATGTTGACTACTGTCATCAGTGTATAACGTGTTTGTGTTGAGTGTATAACGTGTTTGTGTTGCCTACTGTTACCAGTGTATAACGTGTTTATGTTGACTATTGTTACTAGTGTATAACGTGTTTATGTTGATTACTGTCATCAGTGTATAACGTGTTTATGTTGACTACTGTTACCGTTGTATAACGTGTTTATGTTGACTACTGTTACCGTTGTATAACGTGTTTATGTTGACTACTGTTACCGTTGTATAACGTGTTTATGTTGACTACTGTTACCGTTGTATAACGTGTTTATGTTGACTACTGTCACCAGTGTATAACGTGTTTGTGTTGACTACTGTTACCGTTGTGTAACGTGTTTATGTTGACTACTGTCATCAGTGTATAACGTGTTTATGTTGACTACTGTCACCAGTGTATAACGTGTTTATGTTGACTACTGTTACCGTTGTGTAACGTGTTTATGTTGACTACTGTCACCAGTGTATAACGTGTTTATGTTGACTACTGTCACCAGTGTATAACGTGTTTGTGTTGACTATTGTCACCAGTGTATAACGTGTTTATGTTGACTACTGTCACCAGTGTATAACGTGTTTATGTTGACTACTGTCACCAGTGTATAACGTGTTTATGTTGATTACTGTTACCAGTGTATAACGTGTTTATGTTGATTACTGTTACCAGTGTATAACGTGTTTATGTTGATTACTGTTACCAGTGTATAACGTGTTTATGTTGACTACTGTCACCGTTGTGTAACGTGTTTATGTTGACTACTGTCACCAGTGTATAACGTGTTTATGTTGACTACTGTCACCGTTGTATAACGTGTTTATGTTGACTACTGTCACCAGTGTATAACGTGTTTATGTTGATCACTGTCACCAGTGTATAACGTGTTTATGTTGACTACTGTCACCGTTGTATAACGTGTTTATGTTGACTACTGTCACCAGTGTATAACGTGTTTGTGTTGACTACTGTCACCAGTGTATAACGTGTTTATGTTGACTACTGTCACCAGTGTATAACGTGTTTATGTTGATCACTGTCACCAGTGTATAACGTGTTTATGTTGACTACTGTCACCAGTGTATAACGTGTTTATGTTGACTGCTGTCACCGTTGTATAACGTGTTTGTGTTGACTACTGTCACCAGTGTATAACGTGTTTATGTTGACTGCTGTCACCGTTGTATAACGTGTTTGTGTTGACTACTGTCACCAGTGTATAACGTGTTTATGTTGACTACTGTCACCAGTGTATAACGTGTTTATGTTGACTGCTGTCACCGTTGTATAACGTGTTTGTGTTGACTACTGTCACCAGTGTATAACGTGTTTATGTTGACTGCTGTCACCATTGTATAACGTGTTTATGTTGACTACTGTCACCAGTGTATAACGAGTTTATGTTGACTACTGTCACCAGTGTATAACGTGTTTATGTTGACTGCTGTCACCGTTGTATAACGTGTTTGTGTTGACTACTGTCACCAGTGTATAACGTGTTTATGTTGACTACTGTCACCAGTGTATAACGTGTTTATGTTGACTGCTGTCACCGTTGTATAACGGGTTTATGTTGCCTACTGTTACCATTGTATAACGTGTTTATGTTGCCTACTGTTACCATTGTATAACGTGTTTATGTTGATCACTGTCACCAGTGTATAACGTGTTTATGTTGACTACTGTCACCAGTGTATAACGTGTTTATGTTGACCACTGTCACCAGTATATAACGTGTTTATGTTGACTACTGTCACCAGTGTATAACGTGTTTATGTTGACTACTGTCACCAGTGTATAACGTGTTTTATGTTGACTACTGTCACCAGTGTATAACGTGTTTATGTTGACTACTGTCACCAGTGTATAACGTGTTTATGTTGACTACTGTCACCAGTGTATAACGTGTTTATGTTGACTACTGTCACCAGTGTATAACGTGTTTATGTTGACCACTGTCACCGTTGTATAACGTGTTTATGTTGACTACTGTCACCAGTGTATAACGTGTTTATGTTGACTACTGTCACCGTTGTTTAACGTGTTTATGTTGACTACTGTCACCAGTCTATAACGCGTTTATGTTGACCACTGTCACCGTTGTATAACGTGTTTATGTTGATTACTGTCATCAGTGTATAACGTGTTTATGTTGACTACTGTCACCAGTGTATAACGTGTTTATGTTGACTACTGTTACCGTTGTATAACGTGTTTATGTTGACTACTGTTACCGTTGTATAACGTGTTTATGTTGACTACTGTTACCGTTGTATAACGTGTTTATGTTGACTACTGTTACCGTAGTATAACGTGTTTATGTTGACTACTGTCACCAGTGTATAACGTGTTTATGTTGACTACTGTCACCAGTGTATAACGTGTTTATGTTGACTACTGTCACCAGTGTATAACGTGTTTATGTTGATTACTGTCACCAGTGTATAACGTGTTTATGTTGACTACTGTCACCAGTGTACAACGTGTTTATGTTGACTACTGTCACCAGTGTATAACGTGTTTATGTTGACTACTGTCACCAGTGTATAACGTGTTTATGTTGACTACTGTCACCGTTGTATAACGTGTTTGTGTTGACTACTGTCACCAGTGTATAACGTGTTTATGTTGACTACTCTCACCAGTGTATAACGTGTTTATGTTGACTACTGTCACCAGTGTATAACGTGTTTATGTTGACTACTGTCACCAGTGTATAACGTGTTTGTGTTGACTACTGTCACCAGTGTATAACGTGTTTATGTTGACTACTGTCACCAGTGTACAACGTGTTTATGTTGACTACTGTCACCAGTGTATAACGTGTTTATGTTGACTACTGTCACCAGTGTATAACGTGTTTATGTTGACTACTGTCACCGTTGTATAACGTGTTTGTGTTGACTACTGTCACCAGTGTATAACGTGTTTATGTTGACTACTCTCACCAGTGTATAACGTGTTTATGTTGACTACTGTCACCAGTGTATAACGTGTTTATGTTGACTACTGTCACCAGTGTATAACGTGTTTGTGTTGACTACTGTCACCAGTGTATAACGTGTTTATGTTGACTGCTGTCACCGTTGTATAACGTGTTTATGTTGACTACTGTCACCAGTGTATAACGTGTTTATGTTGACTACTGTCACCAGTGTATAACGTGTTTATGTTGACTGCTGTCACCGTTGTATAACGGGTTTATGTTGCCTACTGTTACCATTGTATAACGTGTTTATGTTGCCTACTGTTACCATTGTATAACGTGTTTATGTTGATCACTGTCACCAGTGTATAACGTGTTTATGTTGACTACTGTCACCAGTGTATAACGTGTTTATGTTGCCTACTGTTACCGTTGTATAACGTGTTTATGTTGCCTACTGTTACCGTTGTGTAACGTGTTTATGTTGCCTACTGTTACCAGTGTATAACGTGTTTATGTTGACTACTGTCACCAGTGTATAACGTGTTTATGTTGACCACTGTCACCGTTGTATAACGTGTTTATGTTGACTACTGTCACCAGTGTATAACGTGTTTATGTTGACTACTGTCACCAGTGTATAACGTGTTTATGTTGATTACTGTTACCAATGTATAACGTGTTTATGTTGACTACTGTCACCGTTGTTTAACGTGTTTATGTTGACTACTGTCACCAGTGTATAACGCGTTTATGTTGACCACTGTCACCGTTGTATAACGTGTTTATGTTGACTACTGTCACCAGTGTATAACGTGTTTATATTGACTACTGTCACCAGTGTATAACGTGTTTATGTTGACTATTGTCACCAGTGTATAACGTGTTTATGTTGACTACTGTCACCAGTGTATAACGTGTTTATGTTGACTATTGTCACCAGTGTATAACGTGTTTATGTTGACTACTGTCACCGTTGTGTAACGTGTTTATGTTGACTACTGTCACCAGTGTATAACGTGTTTATGTTGACTACTGTCACCGTTGTATAACGTGTTTATGTTGACTACTGTCACCGTTGTATAACGTGTTTATGTTGACTATTGTCACCGTTGTATAACGTCTTTATGTTGACTATTGTCACCAGTGTATAACGTGTTTATGTTGACTATTGTCACCAGTGTATAACGTGTTTATGTTGACTATTGTCACCAGTGTATAACGTGTTTATGTTGACTATTGTCACCAGTGTATAACGTCTTTATGTTGACTATTGTCACCAGTGTATAACGTCTTTATGTTGACTATTGTCACCGTTGTATAACGTCTTTATGTTGACTATTGTCACCGTTGTATAACGTGTTTATGTTGACTATTGTCACCAGTGTATAACGTCTTTATGTTGACTATTGTCACCAGTGTATAACGTCTTTATGTTGACTATTGTCACCAGTGTATAACGTCTTTATGTTGACTATTGTCACCGTTGTATAACGTGTTTATGTTGACTTCTGTCACCAGTGTATAACGTGTTTATTTTGACTATTGTCACCGTTGTTGACTATAACGTGTTTATGTTGACTATTGTCACCAGTGTATAACGTGTTTATGTTGACTATTGTCACCGTTAACGTGTAACATGTTTATGTTGACTATTGTCACCAGTGTATAACGTGTTTATGTTGACTATTGTCACCAGTGTATAACGTGTTTATGTTGACTATTGTCACCAGTGTATAACGTGTTTATGTTGACTATTGTCACCAGTGTATAACGTGTTTATGTTGACTATTGTCACCAGTGTATAACGTGTTTATGTTGACTATTGTCACCAGTGTATAACGTGTTTATGTTGACTATTGTCACCAGTGTATAACGTGTTTATGTTGACTATTGTCACCGTTGTATAACGTGTTTATGTTGACTATTGTCACCAGTTGTATAACGTGTTTATGTTGACTACTGTCACCGTTATATAACGTCTTTATGTTGACTATTGTCACCGTTGTATAACGTGTTTATGTTGACTATTGTCACCAGTGTATAACGTGTTTATGTTGATCTACTGTCACCTTTGTATAACGTGTTTATGTTGATTACTGTCACCAGTTATAACGTGTTTATGTTGATCACTGTCACCGTTATATAACGTGTTTATGTTGACTACTGTCACCGTTGTATAACGTGTTTATGTTGACTACTGTCACCAGTGTATAACGTGTTTATGTTGACTACTGTCACCAGTGTATAACGTGTTTATGTTGACTACTGTCACCGTTGTATAACGTGTTTATGTTGACTACTGTCACCAGTGTATAACGTGTTTATGTTGACTACTGTCACCAGTGTATAACGTGTTTATGTTGACTACTGTCACCAGTGTATAACGTGTTTATGTTGACTACTGTCACCAGTGTATAACGTGTTTATGTTGACTACTGTCACCAGTGTATAACGTGTTTATGTTGACTACTGTTACCAGTGTATAACGTGTTTATGTTGACCTACTGTTACCAGTTGTATAACGTGTTTATGTTGCCTACTGTTACCGTTGTGTAACGTGTTTATGTTGCCTATTGTTACCGGTGTATAACGTGTTTATGTTGACTACTGTCACCAGTGTATAACGTGTTTATGTTGACTACTGTCACCAGTGTATAACGTGTTTATGTTGACTATTGTCACCAGTGTATAACGTGTTTATGTTGACTACTGTCACCAGTGTATAACGTGTTTATGTTGACTACTGTCACCAGTGTATAACATGTTTATGTTGACTACTGTCACCAGTGTATAACGTGTTTATGTTGATCACTGTCACCGTTATATAACGTGTTTGGCGTTGACTACTGTCACCGTTGTATAACGTGTTTATGTTGACTACTGTCACCAGTGTATAACGTGTTTATGTTGACTACTGTCACCGTTGTATAACGTGTTTATGTTGACTACTGTCACCAGTGTATAACGTGTTTGTGTTGACTATTGTCACCAGTGTATAACGTGTTTATGTTGACTACTGTCACCGTTGTATAACGTGTTTATGTTGACTACTGTCACCAGTGTATAACGTGTTTATGTTGACTATTGTCACCAGTGTATAACGTGTTTATGTTGACTACTGTCACCAGTGTATAACGTGTTTATGTTGACTAATGTCACAGTGTATAACGTGTTTGCGTTGACTACTGTATCCAGTGTATAACGTGTTTGTGTTGAGTGTATAACGTGTTTGTGTTGCCTACTGTTACCAGTGTATAACGTGTTTATGTTGACTATTGTTACTAGTGTATAACGTGTTTATGTTGATTACTGTCATCAGTGTATAACGTGTTTATGTTGACTACTGTTACCGTTGTATAACGTGTTTATGTTGACTACTGTTACCGTTGTATAACGTGTTTATGTTGACTACTGTTACCGTTGTATAACGTGTTTATGTTGACTACTGTTACCGTTGTATAACGTGTTTTATGTTGACTACTGTCACCGTTGTATAACGTGTTTATGTTGACTACTGTCACCAGTGTATAACGTGTTTATGTTGACTACTGTCACCAGTGTATAACGTGTTTATGTTGACTACTGTCACCAGTGTATAACGTGTTTATGTTGACTACTGTCACCGTTGTATAACGTGTTTGTGTTGACTACTGTCACCAGTGTATAACGTGTTTGTGTTGACTACTGTCACCAGTGTATAACGTGTTTGTGTTGACTACTGTCACCAGTGTATAACGTGTTTATGTTGACTGCTGTCACTTGTATAACGTGTTTACTACTGTCACCAGTGTATAACGAGTTTATGTTGACTACTGTCACCAGTGTATAACGAGCTATGTTTATGTTGACTGCTGTCACCGTTGTATAACGTGTTTGTGTTGACTACTGTCACCAGTATATAACGTGTTTATGTTGACTACTGTCACCAGTGTATAACGTGTTTATGTTGACTGCTGTCACCGTTGTATAACGGTTTATGTTGCCTACTGTTACCATTGTATAACGTGTTTTACGTGGCCTACTGTTACCATTGTATAACGTATTTATGTTGATCACTGTCACCAGTGTATAACGTGTTTACGTTGACTACCGTCACCAGTGTATAACGTGTTTATGTTGACCACTGTCACCAGTATATAACGTGTTTATGTTGACTACTGTCACCAGTGTATAACGTGTTTATGTTGACCACTGTCACCAGTATATAACGTGTTTATGCTGACTACTGTCACCAGTGTATAACGTGTTTATGTTGACTACTGTCACCAGTGTATAACGTGTTTATGTTGACTACTGTCACCAGTGTATAACGTGTTTATGTTGACCACTGTCACCAGTTGTATAACGTGTTTATGTTGACTACTGTCACCAGTGTATAACGTGTTTATGTTGACTACTGTCACCGTTGTTTAACGTGTTTATGTTGACTACTGTCACCAGTCTATAACGCGTTTATGTTGACCACTGTCACCGTTGTATAACGTGTTTATGTTGATTACTGTCATCAGTGTATAACGTGTTTATGTTGACTACTGTCACCAGTGTATAACGTGTTTATGTTGACTACTGTCACCGTTGTATAACGTGTTTATGTTGACTACTGTTACCGTTGTATAACGTGTTTATGTTGACTACTGTTACCGTTGTATAACGTGTTTAGTTGACTACTGTTACCGTAGTATAACGTGTTTATGTTGACTACTGTCACCAGTGTATAACGTGTTTATGTTACTGACCGTACTGTCACCAGTGTATAACGTGTTTATGTTGACTACTGTCACCAGTGTATAACGTGTTTATGTTGACTACTGTCACCAGTGTATAACGTGTTTATGTTGACTACTGTCACCAGTGTATAACGTGTTTATGTTGACTACTGTCACCAGTGTATAACGTGTTTATGTTGACTACTGTCAACAGTGTATAACGTGAGTCACCAGTATAACGTGTTTATGTTGACTACTGTCACCAGTGTACAACGTGTTTATGTTGACCACTGTCACCAGTGTATAACGTGTTTATGTTGATCACTGTCACCAGTGTATAACGTGTTTATGTTGACTACTGTCACCAGTGTATAACGTGTTTATGTTGACTACTGTTACCGTTGTATAACGTGTTTATGTTGCCTACTGTTACCGTTGTGTAACGTGTTTATGTTGCCTACTGTTACCAGTGTATAACGTGGTATGTTGACTACTGTCACCAGTGTATAACGTGTTTATGTTGACCACTGTCACCGTTGTATAACGTTTTATGTTGACTACTGTCACCAGTGTATAACGTGTTTATGTTGACTACTGTCACCAGTTGTATAACGTGTTTATGTTGATTACTGTTACCAATGTATAACGTGTTTACTGTTGACTACTGTCACCGTTGTTTAACGTGTTTATGTTGACTACTGTCACCAGTGTATAACGTGTTTATGTTGACCACTGTCACCGTTGTATAACGTGTTTATGTTGACTACTGTCACCAGTGTATAACGTGTTTATATTGACTACTGTCACCAGTGTATAACGTGTTTATGTTGACTATTGTCACCGTTGTATAACGTGTTTGTGTTGACTATTGTCACCGTTGTATAACGTGTTTATGTTGACTACTGTCACCAGTGTATAACGTGTTTATGTTGACTACTGTCACCAGTGTATAACGTGTTTATGTTGACTACTGTCACCAGTGTATAACGTGTTTATGTTGACTACTGTCACCAGTGTATAACGTGTTTATGTTGACTACTGTCACCGTTGTGTAAAGTGTTTATGTTGACTACTGTCACCAGTGTATAACGTGTTTATGTTGACTGCTGTCACCAGTGTATAACGTGTTTATGTTGACTACTGTCACCAGTGTATAACGTGTTTATGTTGACTACTGTCACCAGTGTATAACGTGTTTATGTTGACTACCGTCACCAGTGTATAACGTGTTTTTATGTTGACTACTGTCACCAGTGTATAACGTGTTTATGTTGACTACTGTCACCGTTGTATAACGTGTTTGTGTTGACTACTGTCACCAGTGTATAACGTGTTTGTGTTGACTACTGTCACCAGTGTATAACGTGTTTATGTTGACTACTGTCACCAGTGTATAACGTGTTTATGTTGATTACTGTCACCAGTGTATAACGTGTTTATGTTGACTACTGTCACCGTTGTATAACGTGTTTATGTTGACTACTGTCACCAGTGTATAACGTGTTTGTGTTGACTACTGTCACCAGTGTATAACGTGTTTATGTTGACTACTGTCACCAGTGTATAACGTGTTTATGTTGACTGCTGTCACCGTTGTATAACGTGTTTATGTTGACTACTGTCACCAGTGTATAACGTGTTTATGTTGACTACTGTCACCAGTGTATAACGTGTTTGTGTTGACTACTGTCACCAGTGTATAACGTGTTTAATACGGAAATACAATCCTTTGCTTTGAAGCGATTGTCTTATTTTGTCCCAATACAGATACATACATACATCAGTGACGAATCAAACATACAGGCAGACAGACAGACAGGCAGTTGAAATCATCACCCATAGCAACGTGGAATTCAACCACCTCCAAGCCTCATCACAGTATATTATCATGATATAGCGAAAATGGATGAAACTGCGCATTTCTGTACACAAACGTTAAGCGTTAAGTGATTATAGTGGATAGTATAGTATACAAACGTTAAGTGATTATAGTGGATAGTATAGTATACAAACGTTAAGTGATTATAGTGAATGGTATAGTACACAAACGTTAAGTGATTATAGTGGATAGTATAGTATACAAACGTTAAGTGATTATAGTGGATAGTATAGTATACAAACGTTAAGTGATTATAGTGGATAGTATAGTATACAAACGTTAAGTGATTATAGTGGATAGTATAGTATACAAACGTTAAGTGATTATAGTGGATAGTATAGTATACAAACGTTAAGTGATTATAGTGGATAGTATAGTATACAAACGTTAAGTGATTATAGTGGATAGTATAGTACAAGAACGTTAAGTGATTATAGTGGATAGTATAGTACAAGAACGTTAAGATTATAGTGGATAGTATAGTACACAAACGTTAAGTGATTATAGTGGATAGTATAGTATACAAACGTTAAGTGATTATAGTGGATAGTATAGTATACAAACGTTAAGTGATTATAGTGGATAGTATAGTATACAAACGTTAAGTGATTATAGTGGATAGTATAGTATACAAACGTTAAGTGATTATAGTGATAGTATAGTATACAAACGTTAAGTGATTATAGTGGATAGTATAGTATACAAACGTTAAGTGATTATAGTGGATAGTATAGTATACAAACGTTATGATTATAGTGGATAGTATAGTATACAAACGTTAAGTGATTATAGTGGATAGTATAGTATACAAACGTTAAGTGATTATAGTGGATAGTATAGTATACAAACGTTAAGTGATTATAGTGGATAGTATAGTATACAAACGTTAAGTGATTATAGTGGATAGTATAGTATACAAACGTTAAGTGATTATAGTGGATAGTATAGTATACAAACGTTAAGTGATTATAGTGGATAGTATAGTATACAAACGTTAAGTGATTATAGTGGATAGTATAGTATACAAACTTTAAGTGATTATAGTGGATAGTATAGTATACAAACGTTAAGATTATAGTGGATAGTATAGTATACAAACGTTAAGTGATTATAGTGGATAGTATAGTATACAAACTTTAAGTGATTATAATGGATAGTATAGTATACAAACGTTAAGTGTGTACATATTTGTATTACAAATGTTGCGTACATAATGAGATCTTATGGGTATGGTACACGAACGTTCAGTGTGTACATATTTGTAACACAAATATTGAGTCCATAATTATATAATATTGATGTGCACAAACGTTCAAAGTGCACATATTTGTAACACAAATATTGAGTGCATATGGATACGGTACGCGAACGGTAAGCGGTCACAAATGTAGCACAGAAATGGTAAGTGCATGATACGGTGGATAAGTTACGAAAACGATAAATGCGCATATATATGATTTGATGAATAATATCGTTAAATGCACATAGATAATATGATATTTGAGTGTTAACTCGTATGGACGATTTGATGAATGATATCGTTAAATGCACATAGATAATATGATATTTGAGTGTTAACTCGTATGGACGATTTGATGAATGATATCGTTAAATGCACATAGATAATATGATATTTGAGTGTTAACTCGTATGGACGATTTGATGAATGATATCGTTAAATGCACATAGATAATAAGATATTTGAGTGTTAACTCGTATGGACGATTTGATGAATAATATCGTTAAATGCACACAGATAATATGGTATTTGAGTGTTAACTCGTATGGACGATTTGATGAATAATATCGTTAAATGCACACAGATAATATGGTATTTGAGTGTTAACTCGTATGGACGATTTGATGAATAATATCGTTAAACGCACACAGATAATATGGTATTTAGTGTTAACTCGTATGGACGATTTGATGAATAATATTGTTAAATGCACACAGATAATATGGTATTTGAGTGTTAACTCGTATGGACGATTGGATGAATAATCTTGTTAAATGCATAGATATGGTACTTTAAAGTTTGAGTAATCTTGTTAAATGCATAGATATGGTACTTTAAAGTTTGAGTAATCTTGTTAAATGCATAGATATGGTACTAAAGTTTGAGTAATCTTGT
>JAXRKP010000757.1:195000-197500 GCA_037039925.1 Doris montereyensis | reverse complement strand
TTTGGGGGAGGGGGTTCAGGGTTCAGGGTTCAGGGTGTAATGTTTGTCAGTTTATACAGACAAGGAGATACAAAAACAACGAGTTGAAGATAGATATGAGAAAACTATTCAAGTACCGGTATATGTGTCTTCTGATGAGTGTGTTGTCGTAGTGTGTCTGAAGAAGTTAGTGTTTCTTTATCTCCATGTGTCTCTGTCTCTGAATCTGTCCCTGTTTCTGTCTTTGTCTCTCCCTCTGTCTGTCTGTCTGTCTGTCTGTCTGTCTGTCTGTCTGTCTGTCTGTCTGTCTGTCTATCTAATAATTTAATTTCTCTTCCTGTCTCTCTCTCTCTCTCTCTCTCTCTTCTTCTCTCCAACTCTCTCTCTCTCTCTCTCTCTCTCTCTCTCTCTCCTCTCTCCTCTCTCTCTCTCTTTGTCTCTCTCCTCCGAAATCACTGTACCCACAACCTCCATATTTCGCGTAGATTTCAAATAGCCTGCTTTATGTTCTTAGCGAATAAACTATTGGATCAAATTAGTATCTTTATTGATTGGGAAGATTGTTTTCCCAGAGATCCACAAAATTTTCTGTTGTTGTATTGTTATTGTAACTCATTCCTTAATGTCCGGTCATCAGATATGCAATGAAAAGCCCGTCTAACCTAAGTATCGAATACACCGTACTTGATATCATCTTGCACCGATAACCTATTGAGTAATTCATCCTTGGAAAGAAAAAGTAGTAATAAAGTATTCATGATCATCATTGTCTACGAGCCTGTCTTGAATGTATATATATATATACTCTTATCGCTGTATCCATCAATCTAGCTATATATGAATCTATGAATCTATGCATGTATATATCTATTAGATCATCTATCAATCTATCTATATATCTATCTATCTATCTATCTATCTATCTATATATATATATCATTTATCTATCTATATATATATCTATATCTATATATATATCTCCATCCATCTATCGTTTAATCTATCTATCTATCTATCTATCTATCTATCTATCTATCTATCTATCTATCTATCTATCTATCTATCTATCTATTTATCTATCTATCTATCTATCTATCTATCTATCTATCTATCTATCTATCTTTCTGTCTCTCTATATATCCACCTATCTATCTTTTCTTCTACCTATCTATCTATCTATCTATCTATCTATCTGTCTATCTATCTATCTATCTATCTATCTATCTATTTATCTATCTATCTATCTTTTCTATCTATCCCTATCATCGCTATACATCTCTTTATCTATCTATATATATATATCCCTATATATCTCTATCTATTTATCTATCTGTATATTCTTATCATCTCTATATACCTTATATCTATCCATGTATCCCCATTGTCTAAAATATCTATCTATCCCCAGCATCTCTATCTATTTATCTCTCTGTATATCCGTCTGTCTATATATTTATCCATATATTTATCAATCTATCTATCTATCTATCTATCTATCTATCTATCTATCTATCTATCTATCTATCTATCTATCTATCTATCTATATATGTATTTATGTATATATCTATCTATTTATTTTTAGATGTAGCCATGTCTTTCAAACCAAATATATCTATAAATACAGTATTTACTGTATGAGTATAGATATATATTTATTCCTATCTATCACTATCATCTCAATCATCTGTATCTATTTATCTACCTATCTATCTATCTATCTATTTATCTCTCTCTCTCTCTCTCTCTCTCTCTCTCTATCTCTCTACTCTATCTATCTCTCTCTCTATCTCTCTCTCTCTCTCTCTCTCTCTCTCTCTCTCTCTCTCTCTCTCTCTCTCTCTCTCTCTCTCTCTCTCTCTATCTCTCTCTCTCTCTCTCTCTCTCTCTCTCTATCTCTATCTCTCTCTCTCCTTCTCTAAATAGATGATATATATATATATCATCTATTTATCTATCTATCTATGTATCTATCTACCTATATATAATATATATATATATATATATATATATATATATATATATATATATATATATCTCCATCTATCTATCTATATATTTATCTATGTACCTATCTATCACTATTATCTCTATCCATTTATCTACATATCTATCAAGGTATCTATATATCTATCTTTCTATCTATATATCTACCTATTTATCTATCTATCTATTGATTTATCTATCTATCTATCTATCAATAAAATCTCTATCAATATATCTACCTATCTATCTATGTATCTATCTATCTATGTATGTATGTATCTATGTATGTATGTATCTATCTATCTATCTATATCTATCTATATATATATATATATATCTATATATATATAATCATATATATATATCAATAAAACATATATTCTGTCTATCTATCTAGGTATCAATATATCTTTCTATCTATCTATATATGTGGCTGTCTATCTATCTATCTATCAATATATCTATCTATCTATCTATATATATATGTCTGTCTATCTATCTATGTATCAATATATCTACCTATCTATCACTATCATC
>JAXRKP010000757.1:92500-190000 GCA_037039925.1 Doris montereyensis | reverse complement strand
TATGAGATTTTTCATTACACTAACTATGAGATTTTTCATGAAACTAACTATGATATTTTTCATTACACTAACTATGAGATTTTTCATTACACTAACTATGAGATTTTTCATTACACTAACTATGAGATTTTTCATTACACTAACTATGAGATTTTTCATTACACTAACTATGAGATTTTTTCATTACACTAACTATGAGATTTTTCATTACACTAACTATGAGATTTTTCATTACACTAACTATGAGATTTTTCATTACACTAACTATGACCTATGACATTTTTCATTACACTAACTATGACATGTTTCATTACACTAACTATGAGATTTTTCATTACACTAACCATGAGATTTTTCATTACGCTAACTACGACATTTTTCATTACACTAGCTATGAGATTTTTCATTACACTAACTATGAGATTTTTCATTACACTAACTATGAGATTTTTCATTGCACTAACTATCAGATTCCCAGTCGTCAACTAGTTTGTCTAACAAATTTGTTTCATTCAAATATACCCTGTCCACCATTGTGGTGATCTCAGGGTGAATTGAGAGAAAACAGAAAGATGGAAGAGAAGTGAAAGAATGAAAAAAGAAAAAAATAGGGAGAATTCACGCATGGGCTTGATGTATCTGCTTTACTATACGACTGTCTCCAATGCCATTATCATTATCATCATCATCATCATCATCATCATCATCATCATCATCATCATCATCATTATCATAGGCAGTAGCAGCATCGTCACTGACACCTTTCATACTACAATATTGTATTATCAGTGTAGCGTCGGTGGGAGAGCGGTTAGGCTGCCAAGCTGGGGATCATGAGGTCCGGGGTTCAAATCCAGTAAAGCTAAATCCGACGTTGTGTTCTTGCGAAACACGCATTCCCCTCCCCCAAAACTACCCAGGTGCAAATAGGTCCCAGGCACTAGCTTGGGAGTAAAAACCTGCGCCACACTAGCGTCATGTCCAGGGGGGTGATTATTATCACCTGATCTGATTCACGCTATTGAAACCGGCACAACCTCCGGCTCTATGGGCCATGACGGCCCTGAAAGAACTTTACTACTTTCATATTATCTATTATCAACAGCTTTTCACATTGTACCTCTGCTTTATATTCCTTGCCCATATGCAGCAATTATTGATACATGTACCGTGCTTGTCTTTAAGAATAATGCAAGTCATTTTCACATTGACCCTCCATATCTCCTACATCATCATCATCATCATCATCATCCTCATCCTCATCATCATCATCATCAATATCATCATCACTATCATCATCATCATTATCAGCATATCATCATTATCATCATTATCATTATCAGCATCATCATCATCATTATCATCATCATCTATCATTAACATCATCATCATCATCATCATTATCATCATCATCTATTATCATCATCATCACTATCATCATCATCACTATCATCATCATCATTATCATCATCATTATCATCATCATTATCATCATCATCATCATCCCCATCATCATGAAGGAATGAAAGTGTGAAAAATGAATGCAATGTGATGCCCAAGGATGATTACGTTTGATTTGAGTGCATGGGAAAGGAGAGGGGGAGAAATACACAGAAACAGAGATAGAGTGAGAGACAGACAGACAGACAAACAGATAGTGACAGAGACAAACAGCCAGTTAGACAGAGACAGAGAATGAGAGAGAGAGGGAGAGAGAGAGAGAGAGAGAGAGAGAGAGAGAGAGAGAGAGAGAGAGAATGATAGAGAGAGAGAATGAGAGAGAGAGAGAGAGAGAGAGAGAGAGAGAGAGAGAGAGAGAGAGAGAGAGAGAGAGAGAGAGAGAGAGAGACAGAGACAGAGACAGAGAGAGACAGAGAGAGACAGAGAGGCAGACGGAATATACAGTGAGACAGACAGACAGATATACGACACTTGTATTTTGTAGTCATATTAGAATGCTATCGACTGACTCAGGACATTATTTTTACAGTTTCACTGTTAAAATTGAAAATGGTAAAATTAATGCTTTTTATCGATTGAATACGGGAAATAAAACATAGTGTCAATTGTGTTATCTGTGATCCTTTCATTAAAATAGTTATCTTCATCTCTTGTAAAAGGGAATCGGTAGTCCAGGTGCAATGTGTCGGCCTCCCAATCAAAAGGTGGTGGGTAAGAACTTTGCCAACTGTTGAAACATTACCTCGGAGTATTTTAGAGTAGAATCTACACCCCCTCCTCCCCGTGTCCAGCTAGGTGGATCGACACCTAGTCTCATCGGGGACGGACAATAAAAGGAGGTCCCAGTGTACAGATCACAACTCTCTGTGCACGTTAAAGATCCCTTGGCTGTTTACAGGGTAGTCCGGGCAAAATGAAAAATCCTACCAAAAAAAAGCATGAGATCACTTTAGTTGTGGATGTGGGTAAATCAAATCAAATAAAAACAAATTTAAAAACTCCTTGTTTTTGGACTGACCATAGTTTAATTCTGAGCAGCTACGTGATCCCCAAAACACTGTACTAGATTCTACTGATCTCTCATAGTTTCTGGGCCTCTAGATAACCATTAGTCATTAGACTTAGACTTAGATCTAGATTTTTTCTAAATCTTACTAGATGTAAATTAAATCCAGATCTATAAAAGAAATGTAAAGGCCTGTCCGTCTAGAACCTAGATCAACCACTTGTGCGATTATTTTCAATCTCTCTAGCCAACTAGAATCTAGAAATCTAGATCTAGATCTAGAATAAGATTAGATCTAGTCTAGATATACTAGATCTCAATGTTCTCTAGAACGCCGAGCAAGAAATAGTTTTAATCCGTAAACAAAGATGTTTATGGGCCTGATCTAAAACCTAGAGAAGTCTTGAAATTGTAGCCAAAACATATGGCCTAGGGCTGTGTCAAGCCCTCATAAAAAAATCTAGAATCAAGATCTAGGTCACTTCACTCAAGCAGATCGATCTTTAACTTATCACTTGTCGGTCACGTCAAGATCTAGGTCACTTCACTCAAGCCAGATCGATCTTTAACTTATCACTTGTCGGTCACGTCTAGATCTAGCTCTATATTAGACTTTCAAATCACAATAACCCACAAATAGGATAATGTAAATTTCAAATAATGCAATTAAAAATGTAAAATGACTTAACTTCGATTTTCGTGGAATGAAAGAATGAATATCATCGACCAGAGAAGACAACTGAACAATGCGACTGCAAGGCAAGAAGAGCAAGTCAGTGCATCACAACGTTCAGTGATAGATCTAGGCTCAATCTATTTCCCAACAAGCGCGTTAGTAAATTTCAGACTAAAAAATCTGAAAGGTCTGAAATATCTTAAAGGACGTAAAGAAATTTCCGATTTTTTAGTCTGAAATCTTCTCGTGTGTGGAGTAGAGCCTCACGGATCAGTGTGGAAATTGTTCATTCATCGTGAAAGGAAGTGAAAGTGAAAGTGAAAGTGAAGCGGCATGCTTCGTGTATGAAAATCGACGCGATGGGTATGGAGTTGGGAATTTAATGATTTATAATCCTGTTGTCCTAAACTATGTGACCTATTCATAATGAGCGAAGATAAAAGTATTTTAGTAAACAGCTAGATCTAAATTTAAGAGAAAAAATAATTTAAAAGTAAAAACCTCAACTGATTTCAAAAATCAGAAAAATCTGAAAGATTTACTTCCGTGAGAATAAAATGATACTTCACGAAAAAGGGGAAACAATGAAGTTTACATTAATTCAACGTCATTTTTGGCAGACCATTTTCTTAAACAAAAACGATCTCGGGATGATTTAAAGCCTACATGCAAAATATAGTTACTCTTAATGTGGCCTATCAACAGAGCCTTTGGCAAACAAAGATTATATATAATATATGATGATAATAGTAATAATAATAATAATAATAATAATAATAATAATAATAATAATCGGCAATAATAATAATCGTAAATGTGTAATAATAATAAATAAAATAATAAATGAATCGTCTGATTTTCAATGAATAATGGCGTCATGTAGCAACAATGAAATTGACATAGGATCTGGAGCGAATAACAATGATAATAATATTATCTACGGTGGAATTCGTTTTAATGCCGTTAGGTTACGAAAAGAAACAAACCAACCATAACACACACCCATAAAAGAAGAAAGAGTAATTTATAATATTTTGATACTCGGTATGGACAATAACAACATTCAGCATTGCTGGTTTTAATTCTAATGAAGAAAATAATCCTCATGACGGTGACCTCATAATCAACTTTTAGCTGGCGTTGTCCGTTATTGTCGGTGAACATTTTTGACTTCAATCGACAGTTGCTCCTTTGGAGTTTTATTCACCCAGAGACTACGTTGAGAGCGATACTCATTAGAGACTAAAAACGTTGAAGGTAAACAAAAAACAACACAAACCAACTAATAAACAAGTAAATGAAAACAAAAAACAAAAGAATAAAAATACTGAATTAAACCGGACAGCAACATCAACATAATTCTTTGAAAGTAAATAATATTATTTTTGACGTTGGGAAGAAGCAATAATAAAAGATGAGATGATGTGGTGTTTTGTTTTAATTTGTTTTAATTTGTTTTGTTTTGTTTTCCATATAAGGACTGTTTGATGACGTAATATCTCTTTAACTATCAAATATTTATATCATTTCTATCACGACAGAAAAGAAAGTAAGGCTTAATTTTCCCAACCATTAATATTTGTGAGGAAAATTATTGACAGGATTACGTGAACACAATGAATTTCTCTTGCAAAACCTGCTGCTGTCACTTGTTATTTGTATTGGGGGTTTTTGTTGTTTTTTTTTTTATTTTTATTTCTTTTGGGGGGGGAGTTTACTTTTTTTTAAATTATAATAATTTTGAGGGGTTCTTGCTCTTTTTTGTTGTTTATTTTGGGTTTTTTGCTGTTCTCTTGCTTTTTTTGTTTTGTTTTGTTTTGTTGTTTTGAGAGGATTCTTTTGGAGGGGGCGGATTATAAAATAAGTCATCAGCCTCAGCCTGTTTACTTGAAAGCCGACATAAAGGCTTAAAATCATTAATATGATTGTTTTAGTCAAAACAATTTACCTTCTTTCAGTTGCCTTTCTTTCTTTCTTTATCAGTTCCCATTCTACCTTTCGGTGTTGGGTTCAGATGCCCAAGATGATCTTTCTCCAGAATGTCCTGTCCTGGCATTTTCTATTTCCTTCCAAAAGTTCAATTTATATGCTTCAATGCCTCTTTTATATCTTCTTCTCACTTTCTCCGAGGTCTGCCTTTTAGTCTTTTACCTTGGGCTTTAGAATGTATACTGGTTTAGCTATTCTATTGTCATTCATTCTGTTTACATGTCCAAACCATCTCAATTGATTTGTTTCTATCTTAGTTTGTATGCCATCTGCTTTGGTTTCATCTCTTATTGTTGTGTTTTTGGTTTTTGTCTCTTTTCCTTTTCCCTACTGCTCTTCTTAGATATTTCATTTCAGCTGCCTGTACTCTACTGTATTTTCTACTGTCTAAGGTCCAGGTTTCGCTATAATACGACAATAAACTGTATTGTATACTGCCATTTTGGTTTTTGTTGACAATTCTTGCTTACCTACAAATGCCTTTCCTAGATGGTTGTATATTGCACTTGCCTTTTTGATTCTCTGGCTCATTTATTCTCTTAGTTTTCCCTCTGGGTTAATCATTACTCCTAGGTAATTGTAGTTTTGAACTTATTCTAAATTCTCCCTACCCAATTTAAGATTTTGTGTTTTAGTTTTTCCTAGTTACTAGCAATGCTTTTGATTTTCTTTTCATTTACTCTCATTCCTCTTTTATTTAGTTCACTGTTCATAATGTTGATATTCGACTGAAGGTCACTTTCTGATTTTCCAAACAAAACTAAATCATCGGCAAATGAAAACATTGATACATTTACTGGTTTGAGCTTTCACATACCTACATTCATTTTCTTCATTTTGAGGTGCCTTTGCGACTAAATCCATAAATGTGATAAACAAAAGAGGCCTTAGAATACAACCCTGTCTTACTCCTATATCTACATCAAAGTCTGCAGATATGTTTCCAGCTACTATCCTGCAAATGTTGGTTTATTGTACAAACTTTTAATGGCTTCTATTAAATTTGGCTCTACGTTGTGTTCTTTTAAGGAATGCCATAGTTTGCCAATCCTCACAGCCTCAAATGCTTTTTCTAAGTCAATAAAACACAGGTGCAAGTCAATGTTTCTCTCAAGGAATGTTTCTATTCTTTGTCTAATTGTAAATACGTGATCTTGTGCACTTCCTCCTGGTCTAAATCCACTCTGATGCTTTTCAATCTGATCCTCTACTCTTTTCCTTAGTCTGATTTCAGTATCCTGGCATATACTTTCCTGGAACGGTAAGTATTGATATCCCTCTACAGTTTGAGCATTCCATAGTTGATCCTTTGTTATGTATTGGTACTACCACTTTTTCCAGTCGTCTGGCACCTGTTTAGACTTCCGTGCTTGTTGGCATATTGAATGTAGTAGTTTGTCTGCCTCTCTCCCTTGGTTTTTAACCATTTCTGGATAAACTTGATCTGCTCCTGGGTCCTTTCCTAATTCCATTTCTCTTATAGTTGTTTGGATTTCTTCCATTGATATATCTACATTTCATCTGTCTCCTCTGGATTACTAGTTACTCTTACTAAATGATCTTTTCTCCTTGTGTCATACGTTCTGGGGGATTATGTAATTGGTGAAAATGCTTTCTCCATTATTTCCATCCTTTGGCATTCTTAATTTGTCGTATTGGACATGCTTTGGTCTTTCACGTGCATTTTCATTGCCCCCAGAGCAGCTTTTTGGTTTACTTGATAGCTTTCTTGAAGTCTTTGTCCAAACTGTTCCCTGTTCCTGTTTTGCTTTCTAACTTCCTCTTTTGGCGATAGTTCTTTTATTCACGTAATCTATCCTATCCTCTGGTCTCTCTGTTTGCAAGTATTTTCTTCCAGACATCATTCCTTTCTTTGATCTTAGTCTTGACATTCTCATTCCACCATGCTGTTCTTTTCCCATCTCGTTTAATTTGTTTCCTACCAACCTCCTCTTCAGTACAACTGAGCAGTGTTTCTTTATACATCTTATTTTGGCAATCACTAAGTGATGATCACTAAATATTTCTGCTCCTCTGCTTACTCTTGAATTCAATGTACTGTAAAAAAGGGAGCTGCTAACTATTATGTTGTTTATCATTGACTTTTTACACCTGTCTTCATTTACTCTTGTATATTTGTGGATATCTTTATGAGGAAAAAAGGTTTTGGCTATTTTCATGTTATTCTTTAGGTTAAAATCTATTAGTCTCTCCATTTGGAGAAGTTGTTGTCTCTCATTCTTTACCTATTACTCATTCTGACGTTTCTACATCGTTGCCTACTCTAGCATTTAAATCTCCTTAAACCATTAGTTCCTGTTTGAGTTTAAAATTCTCTGTAGTATTTGTAAATCATTTTCGATATATTTTTTCTTTAGTTGCATCTTCGTTTGGTTCATAAGCTATTAATAATTTAATGTCTCGTCCTTTTGGTTTAATATTTACCTCTAATAGCTGTGGGCTTATAAATTTCAACTTTCTAGTAGCTTTTCATGTCTTTTATGCACTAGGAGACCTACTCCTGCTCTAGCTCTATCTTTGACATCTACTCCTGAGAAAATTAAAATATGATTCGGTCCTACATTTTCTATTCCTTGTCAGTTTTTCTTTGTTTCTGTAATGGCCAAAATAACAATTTTGAATTTTTCCATTTCTTCAACTAATTCTAACTCTTTTCCATTTATTGCCCTAATGTTCCATGTTCCAAAAATCACAGTCTGTATTCGTTTCAAGTTCGTCTTCGAAAGATCAAGCCAGTTATATTATATTTATTTTTCTCTGAATCTGTTTTTTGGATAAGCATGGGATTAGCCCACTGTACCTTAGGTAGATGGTGGAGCTGCCACCTTGAGGCCTTTGTTATTTTCTATCAGAGTTAACTCCTTAGTCTTTAGTCATTCAATACCAGCATGCAAGGCAGCAGGTTGTTATTTTCTGTCAGGGTTAAATCCCTAGCCTTTGCTCAGTCAAGACCAGTTTGCAAGGCAGCAGGTTTCTTTTCTTTCAGGGCTAACTCCCTTAGCCTTTGGTCAGACAAGACTCGTGGAGGGCGGGATCATCTACTCCCCGTACAGGTGCCTACTTGTCCACTGCCCGGGAAACAGTTACCAAAAACATTTTTTTATCTGAATGGCTGCATTACAAACTGTCTATTCCTTAAATCAACCAATGTTGCCCAGTTGAGACGTCTGAAAGCTTCTACTATGACGTGACATTTTAAACCGTTTCGTGGAGCAGATCCAAAGCCATGTGACAATTATCAATGATCTTAAAAACGAATCGTGTGTAAGACAATATTTCCATGCGTTTTGACACATGAACAGGAACAGAATCAGGGTGTCGATGGGAGCGTTTAAAAAGGGGTGTGGGAGGGGGGAGGAGGGGGCGATACCTCAAAAACATTTTTTACGTCTTGATTTCAGGCAGTCCCCTTGCACTCGTATATATGTGTTGGGTATAGCGTTCCGAGTTGACATATGTATTTCGTATATTATTGAATGCGTCCGGTTGCCTCGGGTAACGGCCGCCATCTTGATATTTGACAAAATCTTTGGCTGGCAGGAAACTCGACCCTCAGTCATTGTCAATCAATCTCTCTAAAATTTGCACGCTTACATTTAAATCCAGTGTTGCTACCTTGCCAGAGCGATATTTTTGATTGATGGAAAGAATCCCATTATGATTTTTTTTAAAGTAGCATACAAAAAATGTTCATTTCTTCCATTTTATTATTTTATTTTTTCCACACAAAAAGTCGAATTCAGTAAAATATGAACAAGAGGGGAAATTCTCTGGCAAGTTTCTTGCATTGCATTAGTTAAAATGACATCCATACCGAGTTTTACATTCATAATACACGTACGTTGAAAACAATAAGAGAGCAGTTCGAAAAAAGAAAGGAAGACCAAAAATTGAAATTCCGTGAAAATGGCAATGAAAGTAAAACCTAACACCGCCAACACGAATAAGGCATTGCATCCCATAGTTCAACCGAGCGACTCTTCTTCAAAATGTCACAGGCCGTAAGGACCACCAAGGAGCTAATTAGCTGCTATTACCACCAATGCATATTACACGTTTTCAGGATTGGAAACACATCTCCTTGCTGCAATGAAATTACACACTATATTAGTGAAAACTTTCTTCATCGTGGATTTTTTTTTCTTCATTTCAATTTACACTGCCGGAGCAAATCGTTTCAAAGAAAACCTTTTTTTTTTTTTTTTTTTTATCAAGAAAAAACAGCTCAACGGATGATCATTTACCGCACCAATTATAATTGTAGCCAATGTGGGCAGAGCGTGTGTTGATGATACAACAAAGAGGGCTCGACAGATGACCTGGAATACCAGCCAAGGCAACTGGCGACGAACAAAAATCCCCGGAGTGCGTAATCGCTATTATTCAAAACAGCAAAGAACAAAATTATTTGGCCTGACATTTCGCCCTGTGGAATGCCAACACGGGTATTGGAGTCGTCGATAATTGGACACTACCCCTTTCTATGCGTGAAGTAAAAATGCCTGAAGTGTATTCACGTTGACCATTTCAAACTATGCGATTTTTTACTCACTGTCAAAATATGGAGATTGAAATATTTTAGTACGGCACAACACATGATTTCATTTATTGGCAAGTATTCGATTACACACATACTCATACTCACGTCTCTCTCTCCCTTCTTTTCTTCCTGCCTCTCTTCTCCTCTTCTTTTTCTTCCCTGCCTTTGTCTCTCTCTCTCTCTCTCTCTCTCTCTCTCTCTCTCTCTCTCTCTCTCTCTCTCTCTCTCTCTCTCTGAGATTCTCTCTTCTCTCTCTCTCTCTCTCTCTCTCTCTCTCTCTCTCTCTCTCTCTCTCTCTCTCTCTCTCTCTCTCTCTCTCTCTCTCTCTCTCTCTCTCTCTCTCTCTCTCTCTCTCTCTCTCTCTCTCTCTCTCTCTCTCTCTCTCTCTCTCTCTCTCTCTCTCTCTCTCTCTCTCTCTCTCTCTCTCTCTCTCTCTCTCTCTCTCTCTCTCTCTCTCTCTCTCTCTCTCTCTCTCTCTCTCTCTCTCTCTCTCTCTCTCTCTCTCTCTCTCTCTCTCTCTCTCTCTCTCTCTCTCTCTCTCTCTCTCTCTCTCTCTCTCTCTCTCTCTCTCTCTCTCTCTCTCTCTCTCTCTCTCTCTCTCTCTCTCTCTCTCTCTCTCTCTCTCTCTCTCTCTCTCTCTCTCTCTCTCTCTCTCTCTCTCTCTCTCTCTCTCTCTCTCTCTCTCTCTCTCTCTCTCTCTCTCTCTCTCTCTCTCTCTCTCTCTCTCTCTCTCTCTCTCTCTCTCTCTCTCTCTCTCTCTCTCTCTCTCTCTCTCTCTCTCTCTCTCTCTCTCTCTCTCTCTCTCTCTCTCTCTCTCTCTCTCTCTCTCTCTCTCTCTCTCTCTCTCTCTCTCTCTCTCTCTCTCTCTCTCTCTCTCTCTCTCTCTCTCTCTCTCTCTCTCTCTCTCTCTCTCTCTCTCTCTCTCTCTCTCTCTCTCTCTCTCTCTCTCTCTCTCTCCTCCTCTCTCTCTCTCTCTCTCTCTCTCTCTCTCTCTCTCTCTCTCTCTCTCTCTCTCTCATTCTCTCTATCTTCTTTCTCACCTTTATTACTTACTTATTTTCTACATTTCTTTTTATTTCATTCTAGATCTGAACCTTCCATTCTCGCTCAATCTTCACACACCCCCCTCTGCTACGTTTCTTATCATCACTGTCTTTTTCTTCTATCTTTCTCGTTTGCGTTTTTCTTCTGATATCACATTGTGTAATGCCGGAGGTATTACTTTAGATCTAGATTCTAGATATTTCTGCTTGTTGTCTTACGAAGGGTTATACCCGAAACGTCACGTGTTCTCTCTCTCTCTCCTCTCTCTCTCTCTCTCTCTCTCTCCTCTCTCTCTCTCTCTCTCTCTCTCTCTCTCTCTCTCTCTCTCTCTCTGTCTCTCTCTCTCTCTCTCTCTCTCTCTGTCTCTCTCTCTCTCTCTCTCTCTCTCTCTCTCTCTCTCTCTCTCTCTCTCTCTCTCTCTCTCTCTCTCTCTCTCTCTCTCTCTCTCTCTCTCTCTCTCTCTCTCTCTCTCTCTCTCTCTCTCTCTCTCTCTCTCTCTCTCTCTCTCTCTCTCTCTCTCTCTCTCTCTCTCTCTCTCTCTCTCTCTCTCTCTCTCTCTCTCTCTCTCTCTCTCTCTCTCTCTCTCTCTCTCTCTCTCTCTCTCTCTCTCTCTCTCTCTCCTTCTCACCTTTCCTTCTCATTTTATTACTTACTTATTTTCATATTTTTATTTTATTTCATTCTAGATCTGAACCTTCCATTTTCGCTCAATCTTCACACCCCTCTGCTACGTTTCTTATCATCACTGTCTTTTTCTTTCTATCTTTCTCGTTTATGTTTTTCTTCTGATATCACATTGTGTAATGCCGGAGGTATTACTTAGATCTAGATTCTAGATATTTCTCGCTTGTTGTCTGACGAAGGGTTATACCCGAAACGTCACGTGTTTGTTCTGTCTTTATTAGCGGAGTTGTCACAAAAATGTCATTCCGGACTTGCATGCCGGTGCGTGCAATATCTATTGCATGGAATATGTGTGAAGGGCGGGGATGTTGTCCGACACGAAGGCAACACACATTGCACACTTGCACACTTGCAACACATTGCAACACTTGCAACACACATTGCAACACTTGCAACACACATTGCACACTTGCAACACACATTGTCGGCTCAATACACATTGTTAGCATTACGTGTTTGTGCTCTACCACTTATTTATCTCTTACTCAATGAGTTTGTGCCTAAAACGGGCAGTTCTTCTTGAGAATCTTGTGTTGTAAAGAAAGCTTAATATTTTGTTGTTTCCAAACAATATCTAAAAGCGGAAAATTGATATTTATAAATGGACGAAAGATCAGTCAACTCATCCCTTCCCCCCGCCCCGTCCTTCCTTCTTTTTTTGTCGTTCATAAATTCTTTTTTTCTTGAATGGTGTACAAACCCCCCGTGGGACAACGCATCGTTTTGAACGAAGGTAGGCTATATAACAAACAAACAGTTTTGTATTTTATAAAAAGAACAAAGGCTGATTGGACTTAGCAGGCTTTGCAAGTGAGCTGACATTGACATTGGATTCTTACCACAGAGAAGTCATCCACGCTGTCCATGTCTGCGAGACTGTGAATTCCACTCCCCTGTGACGTCCTGGAGTGACGATTTCTAAAGTGACGGATCTTGGAGGTCACCATGAGGTCAAATCCGGAGCTAGTGAGAGGAAACATCGAGGATAGTTTCCTGGTATTCGACGACATCGCCAAATAGTCCTTATTGGCCACAGAAATAGAAAAAGATGTCGCTGACAAATGCTTCGCTGTTTTTATTGCTTTTTTTTTTCTTTCCTTCTATTATTCTTAATATTTAGGCATCGGTCACCTAGGTCCAATTAGCTAGCGCTCACTGTTATGAATTATTAAAATCTCACGTATTTGTTCTCGAGTCAACTTAGAATAGCCGAGGTTAAAGATTTCTCGTCAAAGGGAACTTCTGTCTCATCAGTTACATCCGGTGACATTATTGATATTCTTGATTATTATAGTGGGTTATGTCGTATCGTCGAAAACTGTTAAAGATTTTATACGTGTGGTCTCTACGTAGTTTTTATACTTTACACCATCCACTGATCAACGTATAAAACTTGAATCTGAGACAGTGAAAGTTCTTCTTGTTGAAATGTCGAATGCGCTAAAGACAAAAACAAAAACCAAAAAACAAAATAATCGTATATTTCCACACGTGGCTGGTACTACGTATCATCTGTTAGCTATACACCTTCATGAATACCACTTGCCCATGCGCAGAAAGGAACTATTTCCGTTATGAGTAAGTACATTTACAGCACTGTCAGTCAGTCCAGAAGGGAGTTCTTTTTTATGTGTCCTTTCACAACCAAGAGCGATAACCACAATCTCCCTAGACCAAATGCGGTGTGCATCCACATCCATTGTTACCAGTAGAGAGCACGATGGTAAGTCTCCTTTTTGCATCTGGAAATAGAAATACGGAAACAAAAACAATCAGATAGGAGTCCTGCAATTAGGGGATTCCAAATTCATTATAAAATTCGCATGATTTGCCTCTATACTGCTGTTATATATATACATATATATATATATATAAATATATATATATATATATATATATATATATATATATATATATATATAATATATATATATATATTAGTAATAATAACAATAAATAATAACAACAACAACAATAATAATAATAATAATAATAATAATAATAATAATAATAATAAT
Source organism: Doris montereyensis (assembly GCA_037039925.1). Classification (NCBI taxonomy): domain Eukaryota; kingdom Metazoa; phylum Mollusca; class Gastropoda; order Nudibranchia; family Dorididae; genus Doris; species Doris montereyensis. The sequence continues at coordinate 176,561 of JAXRKP010000757.1, read as the reverse complement.
AATAATAATAATAATAATAATAATAATAATAATAATAATAAAATAATAATAATAATAATAATAATAAAAATAATAACAATAATAATAATAATAATAAAAATAATAAGGATAATAATAATAAACATAATAATGATAATAATAATAATAATAATAATAATAATTTATATTAATAATAAGCATAATAATACTATAAATAATAATAATAATAATAATAATAATAATAATAATAATAATAATAATAATAATAATAATAATAAAAATTATAATAATATTAATAATAATAATAATAATAATAATAATAATAATAATAATAATAATAATAATAATAATAATAATAATAATAATAATAATAATAATAATAATAATAATAATAATAATACTACTACTAATAATAATAATAATAATAATAATAATAATAATAATAATAATAATAATAATAATAATAATAATAATAATAATAATAATAATAATAAAAATAATAATATAATAATAATAATAATAATAATAATAATAATAATAATAATAATAATAATAATAATAATAATAATAATAATAATAATAATAATAATAATAATAATAAATAATAATAATAATAATAATAATAATAATAATAATAATAATAATAATAATAATAATAATAATAATAATAATAATAATAATAATAATAATAATAATAATAATAATAATAATAATAATAATAATAATAATAATAATAATAATAATTATTATTATTATTATTATTATTATTATAATAATAATAATAATAATAATAATAATAATAATAATAATAATAATAATTATTATTATTATTATTATTATTATTATTATTATAATAACAACAATAATAATAATAATAATAATAATAATAATAATAATAATAATAATAATAATAATAATAATAATAATAATAATAATAATAATAATAATAATAATAATACTAACAATACTAATAATACTACTAATAATAATAATTACAATTATAATAATGATGATGATGATGATGATGATGATGATCATCATCATCATCATCATCATCCTCATCATCATCATCATCATCCTCATCATCATCATCATCATCATTATAATGATGTTGTACCGAATATCTGAAAGTTGCGTCTCCATAACAATCCTTGCCTAGTGTCCATTTCCACTATCTTCAAGAGAGTACATTGTCACTACCTTAAAACACTCGACGTAGCCACGCTCTGTCAACCAATCAAGATGCGCAAAGATTAGTGACTTTCAACGACCAGGGTAGAGCCTTGAAATAGTTTCTATAACAACAGCGGTTGTCGTTGTTTTCCACGAATCCAAAGAAAGAAAAGACGAATTCATTAAAACTAAGCTAAACACGCTCCCCCTTATTTCAATCCATTGCTGTAGTTAATATTGTGTTAGAATCTTTCTTAAATCTTTCTTTATTCTAGGTCAAACAATCTTGCTTGCAACGAGAAGATCAACATTGACCTGACAATATACACGAAAGCAAACTCAGTAGAGCTTTTTAAGATGTGGAAGCAGAGATCAAAACACCATGTTACGCAGCGTGTTGGCAGCCATACATAAAAGTGACGCTGAAATGCTATGGGGGTCAAGGTCATACATTAAATACCGTACATACATCCTGGTTATTCACACGCGCGATTGGCTTCACGTGTGTGAAGTGCAAACCCAGAAAAAAAAATGAGATCATATTACACTGTATTTAATGTCTCTTCATTGCGAGGCTGTGGGTAGAACGTGAAAACGATCAACGACGTCATCAACACCATTATCAACAACAACAACAACAACAACAACAACAACAACAACAACAACAACAACAACAACAATAACAACAACAACAACAACAACAACAACAACAACAACACCGACAACAGAAACGAAGACATGATTAAATGAAAATATTCCCACTTGACAGCAAATATATATTCGTAGAGAGTGCAAACATATAACATAATGAACTTTAAATTCTGATTACATATCCCATTTTCTCGGCAATGTAGCAATGAATTCTCGTTATCATTATGTGAACACATCGCGATCTATAATTTCTGCGTTTTTGCACCTACTCTGATGTTCATGCAACACATGCTATCTTGAATAAGCTCAGTATCCATGTCTTTATCATATTGCATAATATTATGCGATATTCCCACAACAATGATAATATAGTATTAATATGTAATATTATTAACTTGATCATTCTTTCTTTCTTTTTTTATCAGTTCCCATTCTACCTCTTGGTGTATGGGTTTAGATCCCTGAAATGATCTTTCTCCAGGCTACCCTGCCCTGACACTTTCTGTTTCCCTCTGTGAAGGTTGAACTTCTTTGCTTTTATGTATCTTTTATAGCTTAGTCCCAATTACTCCAAGGTGTACCTTTTGATATTTTACCTTGGGTTTTAGCATTGTATACTGATCTAGCTATTCTCTTATCATTCATTCTGTTTACATGCCCAAACCATCTGAGTTGATTTATTTCTAACTTAGTTTTCATGTCACATGCTCTGATGTTATCTCTTGTTGCTGGGTTTCTGATTTTGTCTCTTTTAGTTTTCCCTACCACTCTTCTTAGATATTTCATTTCAGTTGTCTGTACTCTATTGTATTCCTACTGTCTAAGGTCCAGGTTTCGCTGCCATAGAGGAGAGTAGGACAATAAGCTGTATTGTGTATTGCCATTTTTTGTGTTTTTATTGATAGTGTTTGTTTACTTATAAATGCATGTGTTTGATGGTTCTATAGAGTCATTGCCTTTTGAATTCTCCGGCTGACTTGTTCTCTTAATTTTACGCCTGAGTTAATCCTGATTTCTAGGTATTTTTGAACTTGTTCTTTTTTCTCTCTGCTCATTTTATTTTGTATTTTTTCCCTGAACTTGTTTTGGTTTTCTCTTTTTTCTTTCTCTTTTATTTAGTTCATTTTAGGTTGATTTTGTATTTTGATTTTCCAAATATAGCTTCCAGTAATTAAAAGCATGATTTACTGTTTTGAGTTAGCATTGTTTTGGTTTTATCCTCTGCATTTACATTCATTTCTGCATATTTATTTAGTTCATTATTCAGTATGTTGATATTATATTGAAGGTCACTTTCTGATTTTCCAAATATAGCTAAATCATCAGTAATTAAAAGCATTTGACAGATTTACTGTTTTGAGTTTCCATATACCAACAGTCGATCTGTTTTTTTGTATTCTTTGATGATGCCTTTGCGACTGAATCCATAAATATCCAGAGTGTCTTACCCCCTATATCTGCATCCAATTCCTTAGGTACGTTTTCAGCTACTCCAGTGCATATATTGGCTTTTTGTAAAAGCTTGTTGTAATAGCTTCTTCAATGTTCAAGTTGATTCTTTCTTTTGTATTGGGACTATCATTCCTTATTCCAGTCATCTGAGAGAGAGCTTGGTGACATATTGCATGCAGTAGTTTGTCTGCCTCTCTCCCTTTGTTTTTAGTCATTGCTGGATACATTTGATCTGCTCCTGGGGCCTCAGAGTTGTAGAGGCGAGGTCGATGTGTATGTAATTTTGATTTGATTTGATCGACTTACAGCCACAGCTAAGAGATATCAGAGTTTTTTGGTAGGATTTTTTTATCTTTCCCCGACTAACTTGTAAACAGCCCAGGGATCTTAAACGTGCAAGAGTGTTGGCTGGGGATCGGTGGGGCTCAAACCCTAGATTTGGTTGAGAGCCGACACCTTGCCCCTGGACTACCGATTCTCCCCATAGACTGTTGGGGTTATTTCCAGTTGACGACGTCAGATCGTACACAGCGAACATACAATCGATGTGCAGGAAAAGAGATGAGAACGCTGTAGAAAATGGAAGTTTAATTTAAAGGGGAGTAAGTATTCTGTTAATTGAGAAGAAGTTGAGGAACAGTGAGAGAGAGAGAGAGAGAGAGAGAGAGAGAGAGAGAGAGAGAGAGAGAGAGAGAGAGAGAGAGAGAGAGAACTTTGTTCTACATCAATGTTCTTTTAAAAATGACGTAGTTCACCCCTCCTCACGGTGTTAAATGCCTTTTCTAAGCCAATAAAACAAAGACGAAAAATGTAAGAATATATTTCTTTCATTGATTTTTTTTTTTTTTATATTTGTCTAATTGTAAATGTGTGGTCCTGTACACTTCTCCTGGTCTGCATCCGCTCTGATGTTATCTTCAATCGGATCTTTTTTCTGTTTCCCTCTCAATCTCATTTCTAGTATCCTAGCATCCATTCTTCCTGGTACGATACACCTACCAGTATACCCGTGGGGCTCGAACCCATTACGTTTTGGTTGATATAGCTTCAATGTTCACTAGTTGATTCTTTCTTTTGTATTGGGACTATCATTCCCTTATTCCAGTCATCTGGTACCTGTTTATGACTTCCATGCTTGGTGACATATTGCATGCAGTAGTTTGTCTGCCTCTCTCCCTTTGTTTTTAGTCATTTCTGGATACATTTGATCTGCTCCTGGGGCCTCATGGAAAAGGAAGAAAAACCTAGTTTGTAAAAACAAAATGCAGAATTTGATAAAAAGAAAAAAACAACAAATCGAAAGAATTGTATAATAAGATAAAATCAGTCAAGCGATGCGGCGAGGTCGATGTGTATGTAATTTTGATTTGATTTGATCGACTTTTTGACAGGGAAAACTACAGCCACAGCTAAGATTAGATGAAACTGCTCTCAGAGACCCTTTCAAAATTGGAAAAGTTTTGAGACAAAGGTTGTATTCTATCACCGCATCTCTTTTACACATAGACAGAACAAATAATGAGAGATGATTGGGAAGGGAAAGTCTCAAACCCAAGCTATCAGACGACACTGGCTTGTGTGCCCATACCGACTATCAATTATAAAAACAAATTAAATTCAGCCGGAGTAAAAGGAAAGCCTTAAACTGAACGCAAAAAAAAACAAACTTCATGTACATTGAGAGCAACGTTGTAATCCCATAACCATCGGCAAGGAAGAAATAGAATGTGTGCGCCATTTCAAATATTTAGGATGTGTAAACACCGACGATACCGACGGCTCCACAGATATCAACACTAGAATTCCGATGGCAATGAAGAGAATGACATACCTGGAAAATATTGACAAATTGTCAATGAAAGCTATGAAAAATTTGGTTTGGACGGTGATAACACACGGGACAGAGGGATGGACACTTCAAACGATGAAAAAAAATACAATCTACAGAAATTGGGTTCTACGGACCCTCTTGAGAGTTGGCTGGAAAGAAAAACAAATGAGCGAAGGAGCCTGAAAGAGCTCAACTCTATAAGAGAGCTCCTAAACAAAATATAGAAAAGGAAGCTCTATTTCTTTTTGACATACCTGCAGAAGCAGAAGCATATGTATGTTGATGAAATACATACTACAGGAAAAGATGGAAGGCAAAAAGAGTAAGAAGAAGGCCGAAAAATGGGATTTTCTGACAATATCAAAGAATGGAGCGAACCAAACTATTAGCAGATTTAGGCGAAAAACGATAATAAGTGACAACTCCACCAATAAACACAGAACAAACACGTGACGTTTCGGATATAACCCTTCGTCAGAAAACAAACGAGAAATATATATAGAATCCAGATTTAGATCTAAACACTTATTAAGGCATCACACAGTGTGATGTCAGAAAGAAAACCAGAAAGATAGAAGAATGAAAAAAATAGAGGGATAATAAAGAATGAGTAGAAGGGTTAGTGAAATTTTGTTGTATATTATAGGAGGAAGAATGGAGATCTAGAGATTGAAAATAGAAGAATGAGAAAAAATAGAGGTGATAATAAGAAGAATGAGTAGAAAATAAGTAAGAAATAAGATGGCTAGAGAGAGAGAGAGAGAGTGAGAATGGAAGGGGAGAGAGAGAAGAGAGAGAAAAGAGAGAGAGAGAGAGAGAGAGAGAGAGAGAGAGAGAGAGAGAGAGAGAGAGAGAGAGAGAGAGAGAGAGAGAGAGAGAGAGAGAGACGAGAGACAGAGAGAGAGAGGAGAGAGAGACAGAGAGACAGAGAGAGAGAGAGAGAGAGAGAGAGAATGAGAGAGACAGACAGACAGAGAGACAGACAGAGACAGAGAGAGACAGAGAAAGAGAGAGAAAGAGACAGACAGAGAACAGATACAGAGAGAGAGAGAGAGAGAGAGAGAGAGAGAGAGAGAGAGAGAGAGAGAGAGAGAGAGAGAGAGAGAGAGAGAGAGAGAGAGAGAGAGGGGGAAGAAAGAAGGAAAGAGAGAGGGTGTGAGTATGGGTAAGAAGAACGGAAGAAGAGGATAAGACTAGATTGGGTCTAGAAAGAGAGAAATGATAGACAAGGAATGAAGGGAAGTATCAACAAGGCAAACATTTAACAAAAAAGTGTGAAATGTAGATCTATACAATTTACAAATGTATCGATTCAAATAAGGATAGAGAACAGATTTACACAACCCGGAGAGAAGATAAGATTGGAGATGCAAAGAGCGATGATGGCAGCAAAATCAGTAAGTAAATATTTTCAGTTATACGAAGGAGCCACAGTAGAGGGTCAAAGGCGAAATATGACAAAACGTGACAACTCCACTAATAAAGACAGAAACAAACACGTGATTCGGGTATAACCCTTCGACAGACAACTTAGATAACTTGGAAAGCATCAGAGCGCTACTGTTTTTTTGAAATTTCAGATAAGTTGTTTATTCATTGCATCGATACATTTGTAATTTGTATATATTTCGCACCTTCAGTGTAAATTATTTTTAATTGATACTTCCTTTCATTCATTCTCTATTATTTCTTCTTTCTTAGACCCAGTGAGATATAGATTTAGTCTTATAGTTATCCTTTTTGTTTCGTTCTTGTTTCTCATTGCACCTCTAAACTCCACATTTAAATGTGTTTCACGTTCATAACATAGTAGAATTACAATCCCCTCAACTACGGTCTCTTTCTCCTTTCTCTGTTTCTGTCCTTCTTCTGACATCACATTGGTGATGCCGTACTGTCTGTCTGGGATGTCTGTGAAGTCAAACTCTCAAGAGAAATATTGACAATTATGTGACAACCAAATCTCTTCTCTCTAAATCTCTCTCTCTCTCTCTATTTCTCTCCAGTCTATCTATCTCTGGCTTTACAATTTATTACTTCTTATTTTCAATTTTTTTATTTCATTCTAGATCTGAACCTTCCATTCTCGCTCTTTCTTCATCCCCTAATTCTTTCTTATCCTCACTGTCTTTTTCTTTCTTTCTTTCTCCTTTCTGTTTTTCTTCTGACATCACATTGTTCTAGCTATTTCTCCCTTACATCCAAATCTACCCAACGTGATAAGATTGTTCTGTCTTTTGGTCTTCTTTTTTTCCTTTTCTGTTTGTTTCCTTAGTCAGTAAGAATTTTTGTTTTTCACTGATCAACTAAATATTTCACTTTCTGTTTGGTCCATAAGCTATTCTAAAATTGTCTTTTTTTAATGTTTACAGCTAATAACTTCGAATCATTAATTTCCAACTGTCTAATACATGTCTTTTTTATTAAAACACCATCTGAATCTACTCCTGATAAGGGATGAACAAATAGTTTCTGTGAAGCCACAATATCTACTTTCAATTGTTTTAAGCTAATTCTAATGGATTTATGCTCTGACATTTCATGGTCCAAAAATTAAGGTCTGTGTTCATTTCCAGGTTTTGGGTTCAACAGAATGTAATGTATGTTTCTATGAATCAGTTGGTTTTGGGTGAGGTCCCTAGGTAGGTGGTGAGGCTGATCCCTATCAGGCCTTCATTTTGGTCAAACGGAAACTCGGCCTGCAAGACAGCAGGATTTGATTTTTTGTCGAGGCTAACTCCCTTAGCCTTTTGTCAGCCAAGATACATCTGAAAGACAACAGGTTATGACTTTCTATCTGAGTTAACTCCCCTAGTCTTTAGTGATAGTAAAAATGAGATTACTGACTGAAGAAAACAAACAGAAAAAATCGAACGAGACGAAAGCTTAGAATAGAAATAAATAAACCAATAGTAACACAGATATACACATGTACCAATGTAGGATAAAAAGAATTATCAGTGAAAGGCAGATTGACCTGAATGATAGCACAATAGAAGAAAAGTGACAACTGTTTAAGTAAACACTTCTCAGTTATACTGAAGAGGTCTGTGGTATGAAACAAATTAAAGGGAGATAGGACAAGAACTGCAGGGTGGAATGAAAAGGATAAAACTAAGATCGAATAAAAACAAAAGGAAGCCTGGAAGAAGTACTTACAAACGAAACGGCCAGAAGATAGGTCAGATTATGTGAGTATAAGAACTGTCGTCAAACAGAAATTGAATAACGCAAAACAAGAAAACTGAAAAAATTTGGACAAAGATACCAAAGAAATAAAAAAAAAATAAAAAGCTATTCTGAGGAGCAATGAAAAGAATGAAACAGATCAACGTATGCCGAATTAGACAAATTAAGAACACCAAAGGTGAAATAATAAAGGAAGACAACGAAACCATGGAAACATGGAGAAAGCATTTTCAGCAATTGCATCCTCCCTACAGAACACATGAAACAAAGAGTACAGATCAACCAGTAAGACTAACGAATAAGCCAGATGAGATAGAAGAGATAATTGAAGATGTAGATATCTCACTGGACGAAATCCAAACAACAATTAGAACAATCAAACTAGAAAAAGGCCCCGTAAGCAGATAAAATTTATCCAGAAATGCTTAAAAACAAAGGAAGAGAGGCAGACAAACTATTGCATGAAATATTTTAAAAAGTATGGAAATCAAAACAGGTGCCAGATGACTGGAAGAAGGGAACAATAGTACCAATACACAAGAAAGGATCAAGTATGGAATGCTCAAACTATAAAGGGATATCACTGATGACTGTACCAGGAAAGGTGTGTGCCAGGATAACTAGAAATGAGACAGGAAAAGAGTAGAAGATCAGATGGAGAACATCAAAGCGGGCTCAGACCAGAGAGAAGTGTACATGACCACATGTTTACAATTCGACAAACAATTCTTGAAAGAAATATTGACTTACGCCTCTGTTTTATTGACTTAGAAAAAACATTTGACACCACGAGGAAAGTGAAACCAAGACATTCTTTTTGAAAGAACAAATTGTTTTTAAAAAATGATAGAAGATATTACATTTTCGTACAATAAACCAACATGTGCAATGAGAGTAGCTGGAAACCTATCTTAAGAATTTGATGTAGATATAGGAGTTAGACAGGGTTGTATTTTGAGCCCTCTTTTGTTTACCACATTTATGGATTCAATGGGAAAGGCATCGTCAAAAATAAAGAAAATGAATTCAGGTATGTGGAGATTTAAACCAGTTGTCTGAGGGTGATTAAAGGACAACACTTGTAAGACATCCTCACTCTGTAATGACATATCTAAATAAAAGGAGAGTAAAGAAATTCTTTACACAAGATCTCTCAACAATGCAAGAACCGCGAAGTCAGTACTTGAATTAATGAAAAATAATAACACGAGAACCACCTACAACCAGTCTGCTATACTTCGGAATGTTCCTCAGTTCTAGACACTTAATATAAGGAAGTACGAAAAACAATAGCTTTTACATGCGAGGATTCGCTTAGGTCTAATGTTCTTCCTCGCATGGACTCCTAGACGGAACAGCAAATTCTAACATGCACCTTCCCATATTTATCCGGTTAACTTTCGATGCTGTCTTAATCGGGTGGTGCCAGTGACACCTCCCCCCCCCCACTCCCTGTTTCTACTGCAAATCCCCCAATGTCCAAAGACGATCGATGCGGATATCGGATTAAGAAGTGCATGTACATGTCGCTACGTCACTGTCATACAAATCTGCCATCCCATGGCAAGTCAACTTCCTTCCCCGGTAACCTATACGCACCTTAATACTACCTCACATTGAGAACCGCTTAGTTCTTGAAGTTGATGCTTGACAGCCGTTTGGAAATACCAAAGCGATCATATTAACACATCGGGAAAAACCCACCAATCGATTAACACGGCACGGCTTTGGTGACTCTGCGCATTGCTGATGACTCAGCGCTGTTTTGAAAATCAGAAAGTGACCTTCCATATATTTGAACTAAGTCAACTACGTCAAAGAGGAATGAGAGCCAATGCAAACGAAATTAAAACAATGCAAGTAGTAACTAGATAAGTTAAACAAAAAACTCATTGAACTGGACAGCGAGAAATTATAACAAATTAAAAACTACAATTACCTAGGAGTAATGATTTAGTACTCAGTAGGAAAAGAGACAAAATCAGCCAGAGAATCCAAACGGCAATGACAACAAAAGTCTGCAGCCATTTTGCGATTCCATCCAGCATCTCTTCATTTTTTCATCCTCTAGATCTTACTTCATCGATTTTTTCCATTGGTGACCATGTGTTCCATTTTCTCCTCCTCGTTACATGGTCAAACAAAGTTGGCTGCCTCTTCGTATTTTATTTCTGTTTGAGAATGTTTGCATTTGTTTCTTCATTTGTCAAAGAGACACGTAGCATTCAAGCCAATAATACATGTACAGAGGCGTGCCGTAACCAATTCTTCAGGTGGTACCACGACAGAACACTGTCCCAATATCATACTTTTAGACAACTGATATAAATCATAATAGTAATAGCATTAGAGTGTTTGTACTTACGCTAATGTTCGACGACAATCTATGGTCAGAGAGGAGGGAGTGAAGGGAGAGAAGAGAGAGAGAGAGAGAGAGAGAGAGAGAGAGAGAGAGAGAGAGAGAGAGAGACAGACAGACAGACAGAGACAGACAGACAGACAGACAGACAGACAGACAGACAAACAGAGACAGAGACAGGGACAGAGAGACAGAGACAGAGAAAGAGAGACAGAGACAGACAGACAGACAGACAGACAGACAGAGACAGAGGCAGAGACAGAGACAGAGAGAGAGTGAGTGAGAGAGAAAGGAAGAGAGAGTGAGAGAGAGAGAGAGAGAGAGAGAGAGAGAGAGAGAGAGAGAGAGAGAGAGAGAGAGAGAGAGAGAGAGAGAGAGAGAGAGAGAGAGAGAGAGAGAGAGACAGAGAGAGAGAGAGAGAGAGAGAGAGAGAGAGAGAGGGAGAGAGAGAGAGAGAGAGAGAGAGAGAGAGAGAGAGAGAGAGAGAGAGAGAGAGAGAGAGAGAGAGAGAGGGAGGGAGAGAGAGAGAGAGAGAGAGAGAGAGAGAGAGAGAGAGAGAGAGAAAGAAAGAGGGAGAGAGAGAGAGAGAGAGAGAGAGAGAGAGAGAGAGAGAGAGAGAGAGAGAGAGAGAGAGAGAGAGAGAGAGAGAGAGAGAGAGAGAAGAGAGAGACAGGCAAGACAAGCAACAACATCCACAGGCTGCGTGACATGACCAATGGCCCTGCAGATGCGGAGGAGTGGTGTAAAGCTCTATAACACTGGTGTATGTGTGTGTGTGTGTGTGGTAAAGCAAGTCAATGTGAGGCGTATATTGCTAAGAAATTAAAATAGTACATTCTCGGTGTCCGAGCAGTGGACATGGAAGCACCTATACGGGGAGTAGATGACCCCGCCCTCCACGAGTCTCCTGCTACCTTGCAGGTGGGTCTTGGCTGATCAAAGGCTAAGGGAATTAACTCTGAAAGAAAACAACCTGACGACTTGCAGACCGGTCTTGGTTGACCAAAGGGTAAGGAAGTTAACCCTGACAGAAAATAACAGCCTGCTGCCTTGCAGGCTGGTCTTGAATGACCAAAGGCTACGAGATTTAACCCCGACATAACATAACAAGGCCTGGTAGGGGGCCTCAAGGTGGCAGCCCCACCATCTACCTAGGGTACAGTGGGCTAATCCCCTGCTTATCCGAAACCTAACTGATGCAGAGAAATAAATATAATATACCCGGCTTGACCTTACGAAAATGGAAACGAACACGGACTGTGATTTTTGGAACATGGAACGTTAGGGCAATAAATGGATAAGAGTTAGAATTAATTGAAGAAATGGAAAATTTCAAAGTAGACATTTTGGCTATTACAGAAACAAAGAAAAAGGACAAGGAATAGAAAATGTAGGACCAAATAATATTTTAATCTTCTCAGGAGTAGATGTCAAAGATAGAGCTAGAGCAGGAGTATGTCTCCTAGTGCATAAAAGGCATGAAAAGCTACTAGAAAGCTGGAAATGTATAAGCCCACGGCTATTAGAGGTAAATATTAAACCAAAAGGAAGAAAAATTAAATTATTAATAGCTTATGGACCAAACGAAGACGCCATTAAAGAAGAAAAAGATATCTTCGAAAACGATTTACAAAATAGCTGCAGAGAATCTTAAACACAAACAGGAACTAATGGTTTTAGGAGATTTAAACGCTAGAGTAGGCAACAATATAGAAACATCAGGTGCAGTAATATGTAAAGAAGGAGAGATAACAACTTCTCCGAATGGAGAGAGACTAATAGATTTTTGCCTAAACAATAACATGAAAATAGCCAAGACCTTTTTTCCTCATAAAGATATCCACAAATATACAAGAGTAAATGAAGACAGGTGTGAAAAGTCAATGATAGACTACATAATAGTTAGCAACTCCCTTTTTACAGTACATTGGATGCAAGAGTAAACAGAGGAGCTGAAATATTTAGTGATCATCCCCTAGTGATTGCCAAAATGAGATTACTGACTGAAGAAAACAAACAGAAAAGGAAAGATAAGAAAGCTACTAAACTCAAAATAGAGGAACTAAAAAACCCAGTAGTAAAACAGGTTTACCAATCTAGGATAAAAAGATTTATCAGTCAAAGACAGATGGATCTGAATGATAGCACAATAGAAGAAAAGTGTATAAAGAAACACTCCTCAGTTGTACTGAAGAGGTCTGTGCTAGGAAACAAATTAAAGGAGATGGAAAAAGAACAGAATGGTGGAATGAGAATGTCAAAACTAAAATCAATGAAAAGAAGGATGCCTGGAAGAAATACTTGTAAACAAAGAGACCAGATGATATGATAGATTACGTGAATAAAAGAAATATCGCCAAAGAGGAAGTTAGCAAAGCAAAAGGAACAATGGGAACAATGGAAAGAGTTTGAACAAAGACTTCAAGAAAGCTATCAAGGAAATCAAAAGCTGCAAAAGGAGAAATAATGAAAGAAGATAGCCAAATCATAGAAACATGGAGAAAGTATTTTCACCAATTACATAATCCCTCCAGAACATATGAAACAATGAGTAAAGATCAATTAGTAAGAGTAATAAGTAATCCAGAGGAAACAGCTGAAGATGTAGATATATCAATCGAAGAAATCCAAACAGCTATAAAAAAAAAGTGAAATTAGGAAAAGCCCCAGGAGCAGATCAAGTTTATCCAGAAATGATTAAAAACCAAGGGAGAGATGCAGACAAATTACTACATGCAATATGCCAACAAGCATGGAAGTCCAAATAGGTGCCAGACGACTGGAAGAAGGGAACGGTAGTACCAATACATAAGAAAGGATCATCTATGGAATGTTCAAACTATAGAGGGATATCACTACTTATCGTTCCAGGAAAAGTGTATGCCAGGATACTGGAAATGAGACTAAGGAAAAGAGTAGAGGATCAGATTGAAGAGCATCAGAGTAGATTTAGACCAGGAAGAAGTGTACAAGACCACATTTTTACAATTAGACAAATAATAGAAACATTCCTTGAGAGAAACATTGACTTGCACCTGTGTTTTATTGACTTAGAAAAGGCATTTGACACTGTGATGACGGACAAACTATGGCATTCCTTAAAAGAACACAATGTAGAGCAAAATTTAATAGAAGCCATTAAAAGTTTTTACAATAAACCAACATGTGCAGTGAGAGTAGCTGGAAACATATCTGCAGAATTTGATGTTGATATAGGAGTAAGACAGGGTTGTGTCCTAAGTACTCTTTTGTTTATCACATTTATGGATTCAGTCGCAAAGGCATCCTCAAAAATGAAGAAAATGAATGTAGGTATGTGGAAGCTCAAACCAGTAAATATATCAATGCTTTCATTTGCCGATGATTTAGTTCTGTTTGGAAAATCAGAAAGTGACCTTCAGTCGAATATCAACATTATGAACAATGAACTAAATAAGAGGAATGAAAGCAAATGCAAAGAAAACCAAAACAATGCTAATAACTAGGAAGCTAAAACACAAAAATCTTAAATTGGGCAGGAGAATTTAGAACAAATTCAAAGCTACAATTACCTAGGAGTAATGATTAACTCAGAGGGAAAACTAAAAGAAGAAATCAGCCAGAGAATCGAAAAGGCAAGTGCAATATATAACCATCTAGGAAAGGCATTTGTAGGTAAACAAGAATTGTCAACAAAAACCAAAATGGCAGTATACAACACAGTTTATTGTCCTACTCTCCTCTATGGCAGTGAAACCTGGACTTTAGACAGTAGGGAATACAGTAGAGTACAGGCAGCTGAAATGAAATATCTAAGAAGAGTAGTAGGGAAAACTAAAAGAGACAAAATCAGAAACACAACAATAAGAGATCAAACCAAAGCAGATAGCATAAAAACTAAGATAGAAACAAATCAATTGAGATGGTTTGGGCATGTAAACAGAATGAATGACAATAGAATAGCTAAATCAGTATACAGTGCTAAAGCCCAAAAGGCAGACCTCGGAGAAAGCGGGAAGAAGATATAAAAGAGGCATTGAAGAATAGAAATTTAACTTTTTTTAGAAGGAAACAGAAAATACCAGGACAGGGCATCCCGGAGAAAGATCTTCTTAGGCATTTGAACCCATACACCGAAAGTTAGAATGGGAACTGATAAAGAAAAGAAATTCTCATTCACTATTTTATAGGTGGTTTCAGGCACCAAAAAAAAACAAGCAGAACACGCCCCTTTACACGTACAATGCAACAAGATAAAAATATAAATAATGCTAATGAAAAATAAAAGACTTAGTGATTAGTAAACGCTGACATATTAACATGAAAACAAAGAAGACAATATTGCAAAGAATGCATTTTCTAAAGAGCTTAATAGATATTGTCATAAATGAATATCTATACTTTTTTTTCGCTTGCAGTTTAGTTGAATTGGGCCTTCTGATCAATTCAAGAACTGAATTCCGTCAAAAGGGGATTGGACATATCTTTTTTTATAGACAGTTTTTCCTTGAACAATTTGTAGTAGTAAAACGGCAGTCACAATCAAGGAAACTTGATTAACAAATTTGTTCTGTTTTCTTGACAATACTATTCATTGTTTCCTTGCTACTGTTTCTAGTATTTCCACCTCAACAAGTCAGCTTCCAATTTTGTTACTGAACAGGACAGACGTGGGTTAGCGAGCTCTCGCCTTTTTTATGATTTCAAGTTTATTTTGTGATTGAACGACATCCATATGCCATTTAGTGGACTTCCGGCGATGCTGGAATGTCTTATCAACAGCATTTTAGAGGAATCGCACTTCTCCTCCTTCAAAGTAGCTTGAAATAAAGAGCGCACTACCCTCGTCCTTCGATTTCACGGCATGGAGATGGCGGACATGAGTGTGTCGACGGGTCGTCATTCAACTCACACCAGCTTCAGACGGAAGTCGCCGAGCCAAGTAAGACGAGACAACTTTAGAAAACAACATCTACGAACACGGACTTTATTGAAAATAAAGAAATTGAAAGTGCTGACATTCTACAAGCAAACAACAACAATACGGCCTCAACCCAGAATAATGACAGTGTTATCCATTCCTTTGGTGTGTCAACCGTAACATCGCCCCCAGACGACACATCTATGGTCGGAAATACAATCA
Source organism: Doris montereyensis (assembly GCA_037039925.1). Taxonomy (NCBI): domain Eukaryota; kingdom Metazoa; phylum Mollusca; class Gastropoda; order Nudibranchia; family Dorididae; genus Doris; species Doris montereyensis. The sequence goes on along the minus strand of JAXRKP010000757.1, from coordinate 160,805 downwards.
GTGAATCAAACGACCTAGACACATCTGCCTTTCACTGATAGAACTTTTTATCCTGGACTGGTATATCTGTTTTACTATTGGTTTATTTAGTTCTTCTATTTTGAGTTTAGTAGCTTTCTTCTCTTTCCTTTTCTGTTTGTTTTCTTCAATTAAGAATCTCCTTTTGGCTATCACTAGGTGATGATCACTAATAGTTCAGCTCCTCTGCTTACTCCAGCATCCATTGTACTGTAAAAAGGGAGCTGCTAACTATTATGTAGTCTATCATTGACTTTTTACACATGTCTTTATTTTCTCTTGTATATTTGTGGATATGTTTATGAGGAAAAAAGGTCTTGGCTATTTTCATGTTATTGTTTAGGCAAAAATCTATTAGTCTCTCTCCACTTGGAGAAGTTGTTGTCTCTCCTTCTCTACCTATTATTTCTCCTGATGTTTCTACATTGTTGCCTACCCTAGCGTTTAAATCTTCTAAAACCATTAATTCATGTTTGGGTTTGAGATTCTCTGCAGCTATTTGTAAATCGTTTTCGAAGATATCTTTTTCTTCTTTGGTGGGATCTTCGTTTGGTCCATAAGCTATCAATAATTTAATTTCTCGTCCTTTTGGTTTAATATTTACCTCTAATAGCCGTGGGCTTACAAATTTCCAACTTTCTATAGATTTCTTGCCTTTTATGCATTAGGACGCCTACTCCTGCTCTAGCTCTATCTTTGACATTTACTCCTGAGAAGATTAAAGTATGATTTGGTCCTACATTTTATATTCCTTCTCCATTTTTATTTGTTTGTGTAATAGCCACAATATCTACTTTGAATTTTTCAATTTCTTCAGCTAATTCTAACTTTTCCATTAATTTCCCTAACATTCCATTTTCCAAAAATCACTGTCCGTGTTCTTTTCCAGAGTAGTCTTCGAAAGTTCAAGCCGGGTATATCATTGTATGTATTACTTTGAATCAGGCTGTTTTGGATAAGAAGGGGATTAGCCCATAATAAACCCTAGGTAGATGGTGGGGCTGCCACCTTAATAATAATACCAGGCCTTGTTATGTTATAGCAGAGTTAACTCCCTTAGCTCCTAGTCATTCAAGACCAGCCTGCAAAATAATAATTGATATTTTTGTCAGGGTTAACTCCCTTAGCCTTTGGTCAGTCAAGACCGGCCTGCAAGTCAGCATGTTGTTTTCTTTCAGGGTTTACTCCTTAGCCTTTGGTCAGCCAAGAACTGCCTGCAAGGAAGGCAGCAGGAGACTCGTGAAGGATGGGATCGATAAACATAGATTGAAAAATACCATCAACATCAAGTGGGCACTCAAAATGGCGTCACTATCCCCAAAACTACACTTTCGGTCTGTCATTTAAATGAAAACAAAAACATATTGCTCGACAACCAAATGCAACATGTGATATACCGTTAAAAAGATGAAAAAGTAAATGTTTTAAGGCTATAATATGAATGTTGTGCCATCAGTATATTGAATTTAGATTTAGAGTTTTAAAAAATGCCTATTTTCACGTCCTTAATACAAATAGAAAAAAACAACTTTCAAAATCTGTACGGTGATATTATTATTGTCACGGTTGATCCCCAAATGACGTAACACGAGTATGTCAAAACAAGAGACTATTTTCAAATGCCTAAAATCGCGCACAATTTTAGGGCCAAAATCAGGAGCACGAAAACTACCGTACTCTCTAAGCCAGTTTGATGAAACTACCTATTAAATTACTTGTTGTACTCTTACGTCTTCAGTGAGAGAAGGACATGACAGATCTATGAGGTCTGTTTCGTTTTGTTCTCAAACCAACAAACGACAAAACACACCTCAAACAATAATAAACAAAGCAACTAACATATAAAAAGATAGTTTGCATGTATTTTCAAACAAGAATGGCAATGCAAATACATAGACATGGGTCGTAGCCTTTGACGTAATCAAAACTCATCTAGTGCGTCGCCAAAATTCACAAGATTTTTGTCACCCGTGAACCGTGCATTTTGGGGAGATTACTGAATTATGAACGAGTTCATGTTACAACACATCCTATTCATACGTCTCAAATAACTCCATTTATCTGTATTCTAGAGTTTAGGCCTAGAAGATTTGAAGTGATTCTTGTTTATTGATGAATGAAAAGTTGAATATACAGGAATGAAAGATGTCTTGCGGGAAAACTCAAAACAGCTCTAAGAAAAGTGGAATTAGGAAAGGCCTCAGGAACAGATCACGTTTATCCAGAAATGATTAAAAACCAAGGGAGAGAGGCAGACAAACTACTTCATTCAATATGTCAACAAGCATGGAAGTCAAAACAGGTCCCAGACAAGAAAGGATCAAATATGGAATGCTCAAACTATAGAAAGATATCACTACTTAGCGTACCAGGAAAAGTGTATGCCAGAATTCTTGAAATGAGACTAAGGAAACGAGTAGAGAATCAGATTGAAGAACACCAGAATTGATTTAGACTAGAAAAAGTGCACAAGACCACATATTCACAATTAGGCAAATAATAGAAACATTCCTTGAGAGAAACATTTACTTGCACCTGTGTTTTATTGATTTAGAAAAAGGCATTTGACACTGTGAGGACGGACGAACTATGGCATTTCTTAAAAGAATACAACGTAGAGCAAAATTTAATAGAAGCCATTAAAAGTTTTACAATAAACCTACATGTGCAGTGAGAGTAGCTGGAAACATATCTGAAGAATTTGATGTAGATATAGGAGTAAGACAGGGTTGTGTCCTAAGTACTCTTTTGTTGATCACATTTATGGATTCAGTCACAAAGGCATCCTCAAAAATGACGAAAATGAATGTAGGTATGTGGAAGCTCAAACCAGTAAATGTATCAATGCTTTCATTTGCAATGATTTAGTTCTGTTTTGGAAAATCAGAAAGGGATATCCAGTCGAATATCAACATGATGAATAATGAAATAAATAAAACAGGAATGAGAGTAAATGCAAAGAAAACCAAAACAATGCTAGTAAATAGAGAAACTAAAACACAAAATATTAAATTGGTTAGGGAGAATTTAGACCAAGTTCAAAGCTACAATTACCTAGGAGTAATGATTAAATCAGAGAGAAAACTAAGAGAAAAAATCAGCCAGAGAATCCAAAAGACAGGTACAATATATAACCATCTATGAAAAGCATTTGTAGGTAAACAAGAATTGTTAACAAAAACCAAAATGGCAGTATACATACAACACAGTTTATTGTCCTACTCTCCTCTATGGCAGTGAAACCTGAACTTTAGACAGTAGGGAACACAGTAGAGTACAGGCAGCGGAAATGAAATATCTAAGAAGAGTAGTAGGAAAACTAAAAGAGACAAAATCAGAAACACAACAATAAGAGATCAAACCAAAGCAGATAGCATAAAAACTAAGATAGATATGAATCAATTGAGATGGTTTTGGCATGTAAAAAAGGATGAATGACAATAGAATAGCTAAATCAGTATACAGGGCTAAAACTCAAGGTAAAAGACCAAAGGGCAGACCTCGGAGAAAGTGGGAAGAAGATATAAAAGAGGCATTAACGCAAAGAAATTTATCTTTCACTGAGGGAAACAATCAAATGTCAGGACAAGGCAGCCTGGAGAAAGATCATTTCGGGCCATACACCGGAAGGTAGAATGAGAGCTGATAAAGAACGAAAGAGAGAGGTTGTGTCAAAAAATAAAAATAATGACTCAAATTCTCTGGGTTTTGTTGGGGTTTTTTTTGGCCTTTTTTTAAAACGTATTACCTTTCAGCTGCGATCCACTTGAATGCATATCTCCAGAAGCGTAGTAACAATTCACACGAGCTGCAAAGTGGTGGTGGTGGTGAAGGTGGTAGGGTGGCGATAGTGGTAGTGGTAGTAGTGGTGGTGGTGGTGGTGGTAGTGGTGGTGGTGGTGGTCGAAGGATTCATGGAGGTTGGCTGTAAACTTAACGGCGTGTCTTGTCTTTGATTCGCACAGTGCACGTACATAGTACATGGCTATTTTGAGAAGAAACGCTGCGTTCAAGTTGGAACTCTTCCTCTACAGTCTACTCACAATTCTAGTTGCGTCAGCACCAATGACGTATACTCATATCAAAACCGCTTACATGATATCTAACAAAGGCAGACAGACAGACAGACAGACAGGCCGACAGGCAGGCAGGTAGACACGCAGTGGTGGCGGCCGTGCTGGTAGTAGTGGATTTAAAACAAATGCCATCGTTGGCTCTTATCATTTCCAACATGTTCAAATGAACATTGCATCGCTGTCACGATTTGTCGCTGATATTGCTGGTCTATGACACATTTGATTAAATCTCAGCCGTGTGGTATCAGAAGGCCTTTTTCAATTCAAATTAATTCCCACAAGGAAGCCACGGTTTCATTAGCTACACTTTTGATGCCGTGATCAATAGCCGCCGCTCATAGCCAGAATGTAATACAATTCTTTGATAAAAACGCAATGTGCTGTATTGCCAGGCCTAAATACCAATTCGTCTTTTCTTTCAAAATTTCTATCTTTCCAAGGAAAGCAAGACACAAATAGCGTGGTGAATTGATGTGTTTCGAACGTTCGCACAGGTAGATTCTCTTCTCGGGTTTCGCGGAATAATCACAAACCTTTAGCATGGCGATGTCGGTTTGAAACTGAAACCCTCCAGTCACATGAGATATTGAAGATACAGTTAGCCTTTAAAGAATAGAAAAACAATCGCAATGCTGTCTATGCTTAAGAGTATTGAATTCCAAACACACAATTAGAAAGTTTGACGTTCGGTAGCCAGCAGAGTGTCTATTAACTGTAGTAGTAATAGTAGTAGTAGTAGTAGTAGTAGTAGTAGTAGTAGTAGTAGTAGTAGTAGTAGTAGTAGTAGTAGTAGTAGTAGTAGTAGTAGTAGTAGTAGTGGTAGTGGTAGTGGTAGTGGTAGTAGTGGTAGTGGTAGTAGTAGTAGTAGTGGTAGTAGCAGTAGTAGTAGTAGTAGTAGTGGTAGTAGGGCAGTAGCAACGGTAGTAGTAGCAGCAGTAGTAGTAGTAGTAGTAGTAGTAGTAGTAGCAGCAGTAGTAGTAGTAGTAGTAGTAGTAGTAGTAGTAGTAGTAGCAGCAGCAGTAGTAGTAGTAGTAGCAGTAGCAGTAGTAGCAGTAGTAGTAGTAGTAGCAGTGGTAATAGTAGTAGTAGTAGCAGTAGTAGCAGTAGTGGTGGTGTGGTAGTAGTAGTAGTAGTAGTAGTAGTAGTAGCAGCAGTAGCAGCAGTGGTAGCATAGTAGCAGTAGTATTAGTAGTTGTTGTTGTTGTAGTAGTAGTAGTAGTAGCAGCAGTAGTAGTACAAACCAGTCAGCAGCAGCAGCAGCAGCAGCAGCAGCAGCAGCAGCAGCAGCAGCAACAGCAGCAGCAGCAGTCATTGTTCAGCAGTAGTAGCAGTAGCAGTAGCAGTAGTAGTAGCAGCAGCTAAAAGCTATTGCATAAAATTGTTCATGACACAGGTAATATTTACTATAAATCATTTTTCAACTGTCCTCATGTACATTGTACTCGGGGAGATGGATTCAAGACATGTATTACAGGACGTTCCACTTCTGTTGGACAGAATTTGCTTTATTACAAGAACAGTCAAAATAAGAAACAGTTTACAGTTCAAAACAAACCATTCAAAAGTATTAATTCTTTTTACAATGTCATTGATAAGGAACTCTATAATTCAAAATATCTGTATGACGAATGAAGATATGATATGATACGATACGGATATGATATGATACATTATAATATAATATGATATGACATGATATGATATGATATAATATGATATGATATGATATATGATATAATATGATATGATATGATATGATATGATATGATATGATATGATATGATATGATATGATATGATATGATATGATATGATATGATATGATATGATATGATATGATATGATATGATATGATATGATATGATATGATATGATATGATATGATATGATATGATATGATATGATATGATATGATATGATATGATATGATATGATATGATATGATATGATATGATATGATATGATATGATATGATATGATATGATATGATATGATATGATATGATATGATATGATATGATATGATATGATATGATATGATATGATATGATATGATATGATATGATATGATATGATATGATATGATATGATATGATATGATATGATGATATGATATGATATGATATGATATGATATGATGATATGATATGATATGATATGATATGATATGATATGATATGATATGATATGATATGATATGATATGATATGATATGATATGATATGATATGATATGATATGATATGATATGATATGATATGATATGATATGATATGATATGATATGATATGATATGATATGATATGATATGATATGATATGATATGATATGATATGATATGATATGATATGATATGATATGATATGATATGATATGATATGATATGATATGATATGATATGATATGATATGATATGATATGATATGATATGATATGATATGATATGATATGATATGATATGATATGATATGATATGATATGATATGATATGATATGATATGATATGATATGATATGATATGATATGATATATGATATGATATGATATGATATGATATGATATGATATGATATGATATGATATGATATGATATGATATGATATGATATGATATGATATGATATGATATGATATGATATGATATGATATGATATGATATATGATATGATATGATATGATATGATATGATATGATATGATATGATATGATATGATATGATATGATATGATATGATATATGATATGATATGATATGATATGATATGATATGATATGATATGATATGATATGATATGATATGATATGATATGATATGATATGATATGATATGATATGATATGATATGATATGATATGATATAATATGATATGATATGATATGATATGATATGATATGATATGATATGATATGATATGATATGATATGATATGATATGATATGATATAATATGATATGATATGATATGATATGATATGATATGATATGATATGATATGATATGATATGATATGATATGATATGATATGATATGATATGATATGATATGATATATGATATGATATGATATGATATGATATGATATGATATGATATGATATGATATGATATGATATGATATGATATGATATGATATGATATGATATGATATGATATATATGATATATGATATGATATGATATGATATGATATGATATGATATGATATGATATGATATGATATGATATGATATGATATGATATGATATGATATGATATGATATGATATGATATGATATGATATGATATGATATGATATGATATGATATGATATGATATGATATGATATGATATGATATGATATGATATGATATGATATGATATGATATGATATGATATGATATGATATGATATGATATGATATGATATGATATGATATGATGATATGATATGATATGATATGATATATGATATGATATGATATGATATGATATGATATGATATGATATGATATGATATGATATGATATGATATGATATGATATGATATGATATGATATGATATGATATGATATGATATGATATGATATGATATGATATGATATGATATGATATGATATGATATGATATGATATGATATGATATGATATGATATGATATGATATGATATGATATGATATGATATGATATGATATGATATGATATGATATGATATGATATGATATGATATGATATGATATGATATGATATGATATGATATGATATGATATGATATGATATGATATGATATGATATGATATGATATGATATGATATGATATGATATGATATGATATGATATGATATGATATGATATGATATGATATGATATGATATGATATGATATGATATGATATGATATGATATGATATGATATGATATGATATGATATGATATGATATGATATGATATGATATGATATGATATATGATATGATATGATATGATATGATATGATATGATATGATATGATATGATATGATATGATATGATATGATATGATATGATATGATATGATATGATATGATATGATATGATATGATATGATATGATATGATATGATATGATATGATATGATATGATATGATATGATATGATATGATATGATATGATATGATATGATATGATATGATATGATATGATATGATATGATATGATACGATATGATATGATATGATATGATATGATATGATATGATATGATATGATATGATATGATATGATATGATATGATATGATATGATATGATATGATATGATATGATATATGATATGATATGATATGATATGATATGATATGATATGATATGATATGATATGATATGATATGATATGATATGATATGATATGATATGATATGATATGATATGATATGATATGATATGATATGATATGATATGATATGATATGATATGATATGATATGATATGATATATGATATGATATGATATGATATGATATGATATGATATGATATGATATGATATGATATGATATGATATGATATGATATGATATGATATGATATGATATGATATGATATGATATGATATGATATGATATGATATGATATGATATGATATGATATATGATATGATATGATATGATATGATATGATATGATATGATATGATATGATATGATATGATATGATATGATATGATATGATATGATATGATATGATATGATATGATATGATATGATATGATATGATATGATATGATATGATATGATATGATATGATATGATATGATATGATATGATATGATATGATATGATATGATATGATATGATATGATATGATATGATATGATATGATATGATATGATATGATATGATATGATATGATATATATGATATGATATGATATGATATGATATGATATGATACATGATATGATATGATATGATATGATATGATATGATATGATATGATATGATATGATATGATATGATATGATATGATATGATATGATATGATATGATATGATATGATATGACATGATATGATATGATATGATATGATATGATATGATATGATATGATATGATATGATATGATATGATATGATATGATATGATATGATATGATATGATATGATATGATATGATATGATATGATATGATATGATATGATATGATGATATGATGATATGATATGATATGATATGATATGATATGATATGATATGATATGATATGATACGATATGATATGATACGATATGATATGATACGATACGATACGATATGATATGATATGATATGATATGATATGATATGATATGATACGATATGATACGATACGATATGATATGATATGATATGATATGATATGATATGATATGATATGATATGATATGATATGATATGATACGATACGATATGATATGATATGATATGATATGATATGATATGATATGATAAGGCACTTTTCAGCAGTTATTGCATTGGTAGAAATCTTCGTGCATCTGATAAGTCACAAGGTGTGTTTAGGACTTGCACACTGCTGAACCAAAATGAAGTCACAAGGTGTGCTTAGGACTTGCACACTACTTGAACCAAAATGAAGTCACAATGTGTGTTTAGGACTTGCACACTACTGAACAAATGAAGTCACAATGTTTTAGGACTTGCACACAACTGAACAAAAATGAAGTCGCAAGGTGTGTTTAAGGCTTGCAAACTACTGAACCAAAATGAAGTCGCAAGGTGTTTTCAGGACTTGCACATTGCTGAACCAAAATGAAGTCGCAAGGTGATGTAGGGCTTGCACATTGCTGAACCAAAATGAAGTCGCAAGGTGTTTTAAGGGCTTGCACACTGCTGAACCAAAATGAAGTCGCAAGGTGTTTTAAGGACTTGCACATTGCTGAACCTAAATGAAGTCGCAAGGTGTTTTAAGGACTTGCACATTGCTGAACCAAAATGAAGTCACAAGGTGTTTTAAGGACTTGCACATTGCTGAACCAAAATGAAGTTGCAAGGTGTTTTCAGGACTTGCCAGCTGCTGAACCAAAATCTGTTTGTTTGTCTGTTTGTTTCTTTGTTTGATTGTCTATCTTGTTTGCAACATTACTCAACAAAGTATGAGCGGATTTTGATGAAGTTTTGAGGATAATTCGGAATTGATACAACAAGCATTATTCCTCGTTGAATTTTTCAATAACCTCACGCTCTCTTTTTCCACACATTTTCTTCCTTTTTTTCTGCAGAGGACACGGTACACCGGAGGTAAAGAGTCGGCCTCTCAACCAAAAGTCCGTGAGTTCATGCTCTGACAGGTTTACAAAAATGTTCGCGTTTTTCGGGTCAAAACGAACGCCATGATGCAGGTAGGTGGATGTGCATCTAATCCCATCGGAGACGGACGATAAAACGATGATCTCCTATGTAGACCACGTTAAAGATCCCTTGGCTATTTACAAGACAGTCCGGACAAAATTAAAAATCCTGCCCGAAACCCCCAAAAATTACCTTAATTATGGATGTGGGTAGAGTTAAATCATATCAATTAATGGAGATGGATAGAACATATTATTAGTCGCTCTATATTTGACCACAGAAGGGAAAAGAAGACGTGGCAGGCAAAAGACAGCCTGGAAATGTGGAAACGAACAGTGGATACTGAGATAAGGAACTAGGGCAAAACCTAAAATGCCTTAGACGCTTGCCATAGAAAGAGAAAGAGGAGGTCCATCGTTGCTGCCCTTCATTGCCAACCAGTCTAATGGGCAGAAAGTAAGTAAAGCAGGATACTGCAAATGAGACAGAGAAAAAGAGTAGAAGGATAGATTGAAAAACATCAGAGCGGATTTAGACCAGGAATAAGTGTAAAGGCCATATCTTTACAATTAGACAAATAATAGAAAAATTCCTTGAGAGAAACATTGACTTGCATCTCTGTTTTATTGAATTAGAAAAGGCATTTGACACTGCGATGAGGATGAACTATGGCATTCTTCAAAGGAACATAATGTAGAGCAACTTTTAATAGAAGCTATTAAAAGGTTTTTTTTACAATAAACCAACAAGTAAGAGCGAGAATAACTGAAACTATCTGAAGCATTCGATGAAAATATTGGAATTAAATAGGGCTGTATTTCAACTGGCAATCCAAGCCTTGTTTTGCATTTATCACATTTATGGATTCAGCCGCAAAGCCATCATCAAAAATGAAGAAATTGAATGCAGGTGTGTGGAAACTCAAACGAGATGTTTTTTAAAGGTGTCTTCCGACGTCTCAACCATAGATTGTATGACAGCGGAAGAGCATTCCAGATGTGAGGACATGCATATGTAAAAGATAGCGCAGTGACAGTTTTGTCAGGCCTTTCTTTGGGGGAACGCTTAACAGATATTGATTTGTAGATCTCAGTTGGCGGGATGGAACATAACCAGAGATCAGGTCATTTAAATAATTTGGAGCTCTATCAATTTTACATTTGTGACACAAAGTCGCAATTTTGTATATTATTCGTTTATCGATCGGGAGCCAATGCAGAGATATTAACATAGGGGTAATGTGTTCATATTTCTTTTTCTTCAAAAATCACTCTGGCCGCATGGTTTTGGATACGTTGGAGCTTATGAATCAAGAGATCAGGTACATTATATTTTGGAAAAAAATGTGTGCTGAAGTCAATGTTTTAAGAGAACTTAAATTAAGAAAGTTTGATAGGTGACCTAATCATCTGATTTCGAGGTAAAGAGTTTTACAGAGATGGTTTATATGATGTTCCATAGATAAATTATCATCGAAATATACCCCAAGATTTTTAGCGTTCTGCGCGAATTTTATGTCTTCATTTTCGACCCTCATAGAGGGTCACCTGAGATTTTTTGGATTACATAGTAATATTACGATTTTTTCTTCATTCAGTTTAAGCTTGTTAGTAGACATCCACGCTTTTACATGAGATATACATAATTCCATGGATTTCAAAATATAATTTGTATTTATAGGCATGGCAGATTTGTAAGGTTGCGTATCATCAGCGTACATGTGATGGTTTACCCCATGCTGTTTGACAATATTACCAAGCGGTTGTGTATACAATGTATATAGTAGGGGACCAAGTAATGACCCTTGTGGAACTCCATACTTGAGTAGAAAAGGAGAAGATTGCACTTTATCAAGAGCGATAGATTGGGTACGATCATGAAGATAGGATATAAACCAGTCAAGCACAGTGCTCTCGAGACCAAAAGTTTTGGAAAGTCGCTCAATAAGAATAGAATGGTCAAGTGTGTCAAACGCCACGCTTAAATCAAGCAGGGTTAAGACTGACACTTTGCGTTCATCGAATCATTGGCAGTGCACAACAAATCATTTTGTATCTTAAGCAAGGCTGTTTCCGTGTTGTGATATTGTCTGTAAGCTGACTGATTGGGTTCGAATAATTTATATTTCACAAGATGTTTCTTTGATTGCATTACGACCTTTTCCAAAATCTTCGATAAAAATGAGAGGTTCAAAACAGGCCTACAGTTTTTTTTAATTGTTCAGGAGATAGGTTGGGTTTCTTAAGTAGAGGGGTTACAATTGCGTGTTTAAAGGTCTTGGGTACAATTCCAGTTTTTAGAGATTCCTTAACAATGGTTGTTAGAACAGGAGCTAGTGATCTAAATATCTATTTAATAATGTGTCAATCGGATCAAGGTAGCATGATTTCGGTGGTGAAGATCTTATAAGGGTCTTGAGATCCTCCTCGGTGATGGTTGGAATTCACAGAAGATCGTATCACCCTCAAATTGTTTGAAAGTCGGTGGTGAATTTTGATGCTGGTCGAGATTGTTTCTGATGAGATGTACATTAACCTTGAAATAATGTCCAAATACGTCAGGTAAGTTAGTCCTCTAGTAACCGGTTGGAAATTTTCTTTGTCAGATTTGCTGGCTTTGTCTGTCATTTTGCTGGTTATGTGAAACAGGGCATGCGTAATTGTGCACTCGTTGATTTTGCTGTTATAATATTCAGCCTTTGCAGCTTTAATTAGTAGCTTCATTTTGTTGTTATGTTGTGTGTAAATTACATGTTATATTATTATTATTATTATTATTATTATTATTATTATTATTATTATTATTATTATTATTATTATTATTATTATTATTATTATTAGTAGTAGTAGTAGTAGTAGTAGTAGTAGTAGTAGTAGTAGTAGTAGTAGTAGTAGTAGTAGTAGTAGTAGTAGTAGTGATAGTAGTAGAAGTAGTAGTAGTAGTAGTAGTAGTAGTAGTAGTAGTAGTAGTAGTAGTAGTAGTAGTAAGTAGTAGTAGTAGTAGTAGTAGTAGTAGTAGTAGTAGTAGTAGTAGTAGTAGTAGTAGTAGTAGTATTGTTGGTGTTGTTATTATTAGTATTAGTATTATTATTAGGAAATAAGCTGTGTTGAATTAATTTCATGTGCACTCTGGAAATTATCAACTAGTTATTGTTTGTTTTGTCACCATGCAATCATTACAGTACCTTGTCACCATGCACATCATTACAGTCACGGGTGTTTGTTTCATTGACCTTGCTATGCTGCTACTATCTGGTCTTTGTTGCATTGGAATTTCTATCTGGTAATCAATCAAAATAATATAAGAGTGACCTCTGTGTGAACTAAGAGGATACTGCAACAAAACCCGATGGGACAGTCCGTCCATCCACCTACCTGGACCAGGTGGGCAGGTGGGGGGAGGAAATAGATGCACTGAAACAAAATTGAAAAAATTATTCAACCGTTTGCAAGGCTTGAACCCACGACCTTTAGGTTGAGAGGCCGACACCTTGCCTCTGACTACTGAGTCCCCCAGGACGAGTGAAGTCGTTCATCAACAATGACAATATAGATCTATATATATATGGAACAAATAACAAACAAGTATAGTCCCAATATATATTAATTATGAATATATATATATATATAATGTATGGCTTTAGTGATATAAGATAGATTCATATTTGGGTAATGGGGTTTTTTTAAAGATAGATTGATTTGGGTTGGGGGGAGGGTTTGGGGTGGGTGAACCCTGGGGAGAGATCGGTTGTGTCCCGATAGGTTTAGTAAGTTCTTCCTGTTGGGTTGCCTATCTATCAAGGGCTCAATGATAGTGACGGTAATAGCATTGAAGCACAATTAATGCTATATTTTATCATGGTACCACATTGTCATGATGGGCTACAGAATGAAGTAGCGGCCTATTGGATACAGTATACCTCACATTCACATCATCTAATTTGTGTACAGTAAATCTATTGCTGATATAATGTACTACAATTTCATAGCAATAGGCATTTAACACATGAAATGGTACAATACATGTAGTAGCCATACATCTACTGTACAGATTCAATTATGAAAGGCCCATCAATAGACTGCTATTTATGTCGCCTATCAGTGAGTGCACAATGGCTTTTATTTGATTTGATTTGATTTATCCACATCCACAACTACGTGTGATCTCGGGTTTTGGTAGGATTTTTTATTATTTTGCCCGGACTGCCCTGTAAACAGTATGGTGATCTACATACGGACCTCCTTTTTATCGTCCGTCTCCAATGGGGTTAGGTGTCGATCTACCTACCTGGACCAGGGGGTAGATTTTGCTTTTTAAAAAAATCAGAACATTGTTCAACTGTGGGGGCTCGAACCCACTACCTTTTGGTTGAGAGGCCGACACCTTGCCTCTGGACTACCGAGTCCCTGAATCTGTATAGTAAATCTATTGCTGACATGTACTACAATTTCATAGCAGAAGGCATTCAACACATGAAATGAATGGTACATGTAGCAGCCATAGATCTACTGTACAGTCAATTAACCACTATTTCTGTCGCCTCACCAGCGAGTCCACAATAGCATAATTTTCGCTCAAACTTAGAGGCATTTATTTGTTTAAAATTGGAATTTTCCCCACCCACCATTTGCAATGATCTCAAGATGAATGAAGAGGAAATAACAAGATGAAAGGAAGGGAGCGAAAGGAAAGACATAGAACCTACCAGCAACTCCCGCCAACCACCTGCACTTGGAGTCAATCCGTGGCCTTGGACTACCACTATCAGCGGTGGCCCCTTAGCCCCTAGAGGACAGGCAACCTTTTTTCTTTTTTTTTTTACTGTTATTGACGACTATAATTAAAAGATTCTATTGATGTGAGACAAACATTCAAAATTTCAGTGATATAGTCAAAAGGGAAACAAGACAGATCACCAACATGCTGTCTGAGGAAGGAAGAGTTAATCCCACTTTCCATGTGTATGTGATGCATGAGACGTGGATGCATAATGTGTGAGGCGAAAACAATGATTACATAGAAATTTACACTAAAGTGTGTCAAGCATCACTCACAATACATGGCACACATATGGATGCACCTTACTTAAAATGTCCATGTAATCTTTGATTGTTGTTTGCACATTGATAAGTACGCAGTACGCATCACATACACATGTAAAAGGGGCTATTTACTATTTACCCAAAAATTCATAACGGAAGAACAAACAAAACACTAAATTCTTTATAATTACTATGATTCGTTTTTTCTTCCCTTTTTATTTCTGTTCATTCTGCACAGACTTCAACAAGGTGATGATTCAGTTGCAATATCATTCAACATTGAGAATAAGATATACATAAACAGGAAATAAGAACGTGTTAAACATATATTTTTTTAAATACATAAGTCATAACTGGCTATGGGACTTTTGCAAATGAGGTAAAACTGACTAACAAGAGGAATAGAGAAAGAAATTTTTTTTTAAATGGGTACAGCAAGGGAAAACAGGATTTGAAGGAAAACAATGAATCAAAACAAAAGATATGAAGCAAAAGTCTTGTAGTAAAGTTCATTCAAGGTCATTACATTATCCTGATTTCTAAAGCGTGAAGCATAACTAGTGATAATAATCACCTCCTAGACAGGTTGCTAATCCCACGCAGAACTTTATTCCCAAGCTAGAGCTTATAGTACCCATGTGCACTCGGTCAGGTGGGGCAGATGCGAATGAACATAACATCAGACCAAGCTTTTTACTAAGATTAAAACCCGGGACCCTCGTGATCCCGTCCGGCAGCCTAACCTATCGGCCACTCCGCCGATGCCACTTATACTAGAGTAAGTAAAATTCCTTCAAGGCCGATATAAACCAATAGATTTGAAGTCAAAGATTTGAACCCTTTCACCTATCCAACCCATCTTGCTGATCAACGTATTTCCCCATTCGCCAGAATGCCATGTCCTTCTCAGTGCCAAAGGCGAATCTTAAAAGAATTAGACTGTACAAGCTTTTTGTATATACACCACTGTGTGTGTGTGATCTATGTGTAAAATACTGTGCAATTATATCACAAGTAATGCCACTAGCAAGCTCTTACATAAATTACATATAAGAAGGTATTACAATCCTAACATGCATAAAGTTATGTAGTAGAAGGACATACATATATATATTATTAACAAGCACGCCGGGGAAAATAATGGCTTGCTAATAAAACTGAATTTCTCAGACTTTGACTGTAGTAAACTGAGAAACTACTGTACCCGGTAATGATATAAAGTACCACCGGGTACTGATACAAAGCACAGCTATCAAGTATGCACTTTTGAGTTACTTTTATGTTGTTTGTCATGACCAGAAATTGATGAATTAACAACTATAATATAAGCAAATGTCCTTGATTGCAGGCAAAGAATCTGTGTTCAATGCATTCAAATACGGTAAATATGATATAATACACATTAAGTACCGTAAGCGGGCTACCTGAAACCTGCGTGGGAAATACGGGTCCTGGGTGCAGTGATTCTTACGTTTACAGCTTGCTAACAGCTAAAGAAAGGCAGCGTTCTATATGATACGTCGGGCCTATATAGATTAAGCAAATTTAATATAATATTGACCCAGACTATCCTCAGAGTAAGTTAAATGCATCGGCAGGTTCTTCAAATCTCTGATCATAAACATACATTTCCAGCCAAACAAACAAACAGACTCTGGATACATAAGTCAAAATAAAATATACATGTAATGAACAAGTTAAACAAAAAAATTAATGAAAAAGGAGAAAATGATTGGGCTGCATTATAATGGGGTTAACTAAGTTGCCACAACCAGATCTGAAATCGCCTCCACACGACATTCTGAATAGGTTCAGAAGAATATCAAACAATGTACCAGGAATATGGGGGGGGGGGGGGGATGTCATTATTTTTCTTAACAAACAAACCTTGAGACATTGTCTCAGACAGGGGAATAAATTAAACTTTGTTAACTTCTTCTTGTCCTAACATGTTCAATTCAGTTTGATTTGTAGCTTTTACAGAGCTTCTAAAGATGGTGTCACAATCTGTGACCACAATAATAACCTCATCCTTGAAACATGCCTACGCAGACTAATTTCATCGAGGTTTTATCTTTGTATTTTGATGTAAAGTCACGCATTATCAGCCACTAAACGTTCCTATAGAACAATGAAACTGACAAGAAAGTAAAATGTCAAGTAAAAAAAAGCGTACTTTCACCCAATGTGTTATGTCCAGTCAAAAAAAAGAAAGACATGCAATCAGTCAAGCTAAAAACAGAAGCCAAGAAATGAAGTATGTCTATCTGATTCATTAAAATTCATCCCATCCGCCTATCATCTCAGGGTGAATTAAAAACAAACAGCGAGATGAAAGATAATAAGTGAACGGGTAAAAGGGAATAAGTAGAAGCAGAATCCACCAGCATCCCCCAGAACCACCCACGGCTTTAGTCAATGACCAAGCCCTCAAAAGAAGAATTTAGTCAATGACCAAACCCTCAAAAGAAGAATTTAGTCAATGACCAAACCCTCAAAGAAGAATTTAGTCAATGACCAAACCCTCAAAAGAAGAATTTAGTCAATGACCAAAACCCTCAAAAGAAGAATTTAGTCAATGACCAAACCCTCAAAAGAAAGAATTTAGTCAATGACCAAACCCTCAAGAGAAGAATTTAGTCAATGACCAAAACCTCAAGAGAAGAATTTAGTCAATGACCAAACCCTCAAGAGAAGAACTTAGTCAATGACCAAACCCTCAAGAGAAGAATTTAGTCAATGACCAAACCCTCAAGAGAAGAATTTAGTCAATGACCAAACCCTCAAAAGAAAATTTAATCAATGACCAAACCCTCAAGGGAAGAATTCTCAGCACTTGTTATATCCTCCTTGACCCAAAAGAAAAATAAAACTAAATGAAACGTCACACAACTACAACCTAACAATAACTAATCTGTACAAATGCTTTATCAATATAAACACACACATGCACACACACACACACACACACACACACACACACACACACACACACACACACACACACACAGCATCAGAGCATAGAACTGTTGTCAGCAAATGGATAATAAAAGTGATTATTAAATGAAAAATATTTCCACATAATTATGAATGACAATTTCAGTAAACTTTAGGGACCGCCTTACAATTCATCACACCTTTGCATATATTTGGCAGATTTCAATCATTCATATTATTGCCCTGCCTACTACAACCGAGAACCTGAGAATATTACACAAGATTTTATCACAAATAAAACATTAAAAAAACCAGAGATTTATCACTTAGGAACGTAATACAAATTTCAAACCAATTATTGGAATGAGCACAAGAAATTAAATCAAAAAGAATAACATGTAAATCAAAGTTATTTTTATAACAAATAACAAAAAATAAAACCTTGGCAACTTGGGGGAAATCTCACGGTTAGAAAATTCACATGTGAAGAAAAACAAAAAACAAACAAAACAAAGTACGTTTAAAAAAAACACAAAATCATCCAAAAAAAAACAATTGAGTGTAAAAAAAGTTGTAAGCATGGATTTCTTAAATGTAAAAAAAAAATTAAAAATACATTGAGATAAAGAGGAAAACGCTTGAAAAGCAATTTCTATATAAAACTCTCCCGATTCAAAGCCTCTTTGCAAGCTCTTTTACAACGTTCATTAACTTGGACCATAATATGTATATACAAACATACATGACTTATACAGAACACAACAATTGAAGACTGTCGTAGCCCTTTCTTAAGCATAAAAGGAGTATGAGACGATTTGAGGCGCGGAGAAGAAAATCGTTTATCACCGATGAAACTATCGAAACCCTTGTCCATAATTCATGGTATATGAGACTTGTCCTTCAAATGACCAAACGCATCTGTCGTGTTTTCATAAATATTGGAGCCCTTAAATCAGGCCATAGATTTCAGTTTTACTTCCCACGTTGAAACTCTACGCTCAAAAGTCAAAGAGCAGGCTTATTTGTTTAGATTTACCATGCCAAGTCAATTTTGAGCACAACTGATTTTGTTGTCATATTGCCTGCATTCTAAAGGCTAAAGGCTAAAGGCTAAAGGCTAAAGGCTAAAGCAGTTTTAAAAAG
This sequence comes from Doris montereyensis, assembly GCA_037039925.1. Taxonomy (NCBI): domain Eukaryota; kingdom Metazoa; phylum Mollusca; class Gastropoda; order Nudibranchia; family Dorididae; genus Doris; species Doris montereyensis. The sequence continues at coordinate 141,311 of JAXRKP010000757.1, read as the reverse complement.
GCATACCATAGTGTTGCAGTCCTACTCGGCGATTTATCACGTTCTTTTGCTTCTCCTGAAAAATGTACGTCAGGCGGGACTCACGTGTCTAGACAGCTTCACAGAACATTATATTTTATAACATATGAAAATTATGCGCAGGTTTGTCTGTTGACGGTTTAACACTTTATCATGGAAGACTGGTGTTACTGCAACAGAGTGAGAACACTTATTGTAAAACACAGGACTGTTTTCTTATTACCCAACTTTTTTTTTTTAGATACCATAGTAAATGCTTTGTAGGTTTTCATTAGAAAAATACTATTTAAAAAAAAAAAAAAAATAAATAAATTATTGAACAGTGAACAAAATCCCTTCGATCAACTAAAGCAAAACCAATAATTAAAAGGACATCACTTTCAGACATGCATTAGCCATATTCAAAATAGAACGGTGGATAACGCAAAAGATTTTCAAAACTTTAAATTGCATAAAAATACAAATTTCAAGTATGCGAGGAAAAATGAGAGTCAAGGGGTTAACTAGATGGTGCAAATCATCAGGGCGTACAGGAAGGGCAGGGAAGAGAGCAGGTTGGCATAGACTTGTTCATAAAATGTCACACAATACACGGGGGACTTTACTAGAAACTTCCAACCAGTAGGCCTACATCAAAGTTCCTTGAAGTTCAAGGGCATCACAGCCCATGGAGTCGAAGCGTATCTCCGTTTCTATAGCAAGAAGCAAAACAAGTCACATCATACACCGCCTCCTGAACAGGACGCCAGTCTGTCGTAGGTTCTACTTCCCAGCCAATGTCGGTACCCATTTGCACCTTGGGTCAAGTAGGAAACGTATGTACATAAAGTAACCTTCCCAAAGAACACAACATTGGACCTAACATTATCAGGATTTGAACCTGGGACTTCACAGTCCAATCCTGTAGCCTGGCCATGCGGCAGTCATCGTCACAAGCTTCCAAACAAGCATGATATTGTAACAATGCATCCCTACCACAAAGTAACATGATGAGAAACAAGGTCAGCAGGTGAGGAATACTAATGCCAGTGACATTGTCATGGCCATTTCAGTACTGGAAAAAAATATGTGAATAGGAAAATTACAGCAAGAGTCCCATAATACTTTCAACCACAAGGCTTTACAGTTGTAGAGGAATTTAACAAAAAGTTGAATGTAAAAATCTGACTGTCTATTATTTTGTGAAACAATGATTGGGTTTGTTTTTGTTTTTTTTTCAACAAATGATCAGTTCAATAACAATATACAGTAGTGACCGCCTAAATGCCCGGTGCTTGGGAAGCAGACAAAACGGGCGTTTAGGCGAAGCGGGCATTTAGGCGAAAGTAGGTCAGGGGCAACAACTTGAGGGTAGGCCTATTTCTGTGACATTGGGTTTCCCTAGTGACTTGCCAATTTCGTCCGGTTTGAAGCTTCTTTTGAAAATCATTTCCTGGTTTATTTTTTTTTTTTCAAGATGTAGATTTGTATGTAGCTGTGCAAAATTCAAGTTGTTACTATGGAGGCTAAGAGAAAATGGACCTGATCCAATGCTTCCTCATTAACTAGCATAACCCACACTATAATCATGTAACTTATTTAATCATGAGACCTATGACTTAAGTAATTATACAAATTTGGATGAGGAAAACTGGATAAAGAAAAGCCTCATCCAATGGGACCAATGTGTAAATAAATTAACACGAATCTTACAACTCCTTCGATTCATAATCCTCATGTTAAAAAGATTCATAGCCAGATCGTTTGTTTTTGAAAAAGTCATCAGCTGTATGAAACATTTAATGCGAGAAAAAAAGGGAAACCATTACGCTCTTTAATGCTGAGGTAGTGAGCGTGCGGATGGGTTGACTGTCTCTCGCCACGAAGACCTAAGTCACATTGGATACGGCCAATGCCAGACTGTTCACACCTTGTTCCTCGATCGCGATGAGCGTCCGGTCTAAAGACGCCAGGTGATTGCATCCCACTTACGACATCAAGAAAGAGATGTGGGCGGAGTCCAGAAGACCGTTCAATTCTAATTGCCCGATGACCAACCAGTGATCCAATGGGACAAAAGATATGCTGTACATTGCGTGGAGTTATGAAGAGAAGATTGGTCAACGTTTAGTACATTAGGGCCTACAATGAATAGGTAATGAAGGGTGGTTGCAATGCATAGCACATTGTTGACGGGCATAAGCCCTATTAGATAAGTGATCGGATTATATGTATGATAAAGAAAAACAGAATATTTAATCAATTATGGGCTTATTTTATGATACTTTGGAGAAAAAGATACCTGCAGTTGTCGTTGAGACCGGGCATTTAGGCGAAAATCTTGGTTTTCAAACGGGCATTTAGAGGGGCAATTTACATAGAAAAAATTTGGTTTCTTTTGAGATTGCGAGCATTTAGGCGAAACAGACATTTAGGCGGCGGGCATTTAGACGGTCACTACTGTAACAATAACAATTAGAAACCAAAACAAAAATGAAAACTTATATTACTCGAGAAATACTTCAGAATCAGATGATGATTAGCCTTTGTCAAAAACACAATCTTTCAAAGACAGGCAAGAAAAGGAAAGAGAAAAAAATCTATAACAAAAACAAAAAACAAGAGATAACAAACTACTTGAAACTAATCTGCACAAATCTTTTTTCCAATTTTTATCTTCCATACATCTGTGGTAGATTTTCCATGACTTAAAATACGAGTGTGAAATCCTAAAAAACTTTTCTTTTTTCTTTTCTTTCTGTCTTATCTGGTAATATGGAAGTAAAGATGCTTGAGCTATACGAAATAAAAATGAATTCCACTGCAGACGACCAATAACTAATGAAGAAGAACATCAAATACTCCATCAACACTAGAAACATGCAATTCTTTTTCTCCTTATTGCTGACAAAGGGTTAAAAAAAAAAAAAACTTGAAATGACGAGCATCACGTTTGCTCCAGGTCTCAGTGGGCCAATGGCTGACTGACGCAGGCTGCACAGTCAAAGCCTTTCTGCCAAGTTGAGAAAAATAATTTAACACTCCCTCACCTTCATACGATTACCAAAACTGGCGTGTTTTGGTGACCCCATTTCCCGTTAAGAATACCATGATAATAATTCATATGATATCTTGCCCCCTCTTTCAACTATTTCATAGAAATCGTACACTAATTTTAAGCAAGCATATCAGCCATTGTGTAAAAGAAACCCCAACAAACCATCAAACAAATAAGAGGAATTTTTTTTTTTTTAAAGATATAGAAAATAAACGGCAAACAAGAGAAAAAACATGGTAAATAAGAAAAACAAAACTAACAAGATAAGGTATCCAGAAAATTCCCAGTAAAGACAAATTCTTTAACACTGCAACACCAAGATCAAAAATCAAAATCTATGCAATACAAATAACACTGACCCATAAGGCATTGCTAGGGCTAAGGTTTTATCAGGTTTTAATTTACATATAACTATTACCTAGAATGACATCTTCTGACAGCTATTTTCAGGCATCCATAATGAGTAGACAACGGTCTTGATCAAATCCCGCCAGAAGATCACCGATTCAGGAAAAGACATATAACAAGCTGACGTGTGTCTTTGGATATTTTCACACCTTCAGTTCAAAGAACTCTTAGTCACGACTACTGAAATGTCACCTTGAGAGTTCACAGCCCATTAGAATTAGAACAGGACATGGGGATCCATATGTCTCGAAAATGTTCTCACAGTCTTTTTGTACGCTCGTATATACATGCTTTTGATGCGTTTCATTGTTTTTCAGCAGGAGGAACAATTGCACGCTGATGAAATCACAGTTCAATGAATAAGTTGTAGGATTCTTTTTGTTTGTTTAATTCGTAGGTTCATGTTGTTTTCTTGTTTTTCTTCAGTTTGCTTCAAGAAGCTCTGCAGGGGCTGGCACTAGAGATGTGAAAAAAATCTGAATTGTCCGTGATATAAACAGAAATAATTTCATCACACGATTGCCTTCCTCCTGCTCTTCTGCGCAGTCTGATTCTCCGTGGCTGGTTCTTCTGCTGTCGCTGGATTCTGCAAACATAAAAGAAATTGAGATAATAAAGGCATAGTTCTTTAAAACAAGATGAATTAAATAAAAAAATAAAGAAAAAAATGCTAAAAACAAAAAAAAATAAATAATATACCATTATCGTGCCGCCAGCGACATCGGTGGCCAAGTAGTTAGGTTGTCAGACTTAGCATCATTACGTCCTGGTATCTAATCCTATCGAAGCCAGTTCCGACATTGTGTTCCTTGGGAAGGACCCGTAACACACATTTTCCCCACCTGACCGAGGCGCAAATTGGTACAAAAGCACTAGTTTGGAAGTAAAAACTTTCGCCTGACTAGCATCCTGTCCAGGGGGATATTATTATTGCCTGTTCTTCTTCGCGTTATCAAAACCAGGATAAGCTCTGGCTCTATGGGTCATGATGGTCTTGAAGGGACTTATACTTTATCATTATGCATCGTATTTCTCTTCTACATTACACAATTTCTTGCCCCTTAACTCATCTTTTTCTTTAAACTTTTAAGAATTTTCTTCTTTACAAAGACAGACATTAAAAACACTTAAACATTCCTGTTTTGAATCTGAATATATCTTTACAAAACTGATATGGCTTCAAAAATACCATTACGTGTTTGGCTCATAAGTTCTAAGTCCTTATATTTTCGACTAAATTGACTGCATGAGTTCCTATGGGACTCCAGAGGCAGGTGTCAGTCTCTCAACCAAAAGGCAGTGGGTTCGAGCCCCGTCAACAATTGATAATTTTTCTCAATTTTTTACGAGAAAAATCTATCGCCCCTGGTCCTGGTTGGCGGATCGGCACCTAGTCCCGTTGGAGACATGACGATAAGAAGGAGGTCCTGTTTGTAGATCACAACACTTTGTAACACGGTAAAGATTATCGACTGCCGCAGAATGAGTTTCTTGTTCGTTTCATTGAAATTTACCCCATCCACCATTTGTGGTGATCTCAGTGTGAGTAGAGTGGGAATAGCAAGATGAAAGATGAGTGAAAAAATGAAAGGAAGGAAGTATCCGCTAATCGCCCACAAAGTGAGAGTTAAAATAGCGGTTGAAAAGAACTCGCTCACAATAAGAAAACAAAACATGTATCAAATAAGAGTGATTAGTCGTAGAAAGGATTTTCAATCACATAGAAATAATATAATGCGGTTTTAGGTTTTTTGTTTGTGACCAGCAGCATATTAGGTAAGGAGGATCTACAAGATGAGAAACTACCTCCTGTACTTGCTCTGTGTTCGCATTGGCCTCTTCCCTGGCAGGTTCGGGCACTTGCTCTTGTGGCGGAGCCACTTCTTCAACATTTTCCTCCTGCTGCTGTTGTTGTTGTTGTTGTTGTTGTTGCTCTTGATGTTGCTCCCGCTCCCTTTGGATTCTTTGCATATATTTTCTAAGTTTTTGAAAGCTGAAAAAACAAACAAACAGTGGGTAAGAAAGTGTGGAACACTGCACAATGTTCTGGTTCCATTTTAAAAAGCAAGGTTGCGATTAGCAAAGGTCTTGCTCAGCTGAAAAGTGTGAGGCTGCGACACAATTCAGCTGAACACAACAATGTGTGTTTAGAAACGGCCAGACAATAATAATTTTAATAACAATATTATTAATAATAATAATAATAATAATAATAATAATAATAATAATAATAATAATAATAATAATAATAATAATAATAATAATAACAATATTAATAATAACAAAAAAAATGATAATTCTATCAATAATAATAATAATAATAATGATAAGAAGAAGAAGAAGAAGAATAGAATAATAATTATAACAATACTACTAATGATAAGAATGATAAAACTCTTAACCTAGATAACAAGCATCAATATCGTTTTCTTTAGTAACAATTTTTGTTCCAACTTTTTAATTTCAAGCGCTCACTCCACAACTCGCAGGGGCTAGCTCAACAAGTAACGTTTCTTTCGGAAAATGGAAAAGAAGAGGAAAGGAAGAATTTTTAACAACGATAAAAGATAACCGGGCAGTGGATCCCGCCCTCCACAAATCTCCTGCTGCCTTGCAGGTCGGTCTTGGCTGACCAACGGCTAAGGGGTTAACCCTGAAAGAAAACAACCTGCTGCCTTGCAGGTCAGTCTTGACTGATCAAAGGCTAAGGCAGTTAACTCTGACAGAAAATAACAACCTGCTGCTTTGCAGGCTGGTCTTGAATGACTAGGGGCTAAGGGAGTTAACCATGACAGAAAATAACAAGGCCTAAGGTACAGTGGGCTAATCCCTACTTATCCAAAATCTAACTAATGCAGAGAAATAAATATAATATACCCGGCTTGACTTTTCAACAAATAAAATGGAAACGAACGTGGACTGTGATTTTTGGAACATGGAATGTTAGGGTGATAAATGGAAAAGAGTTAGAATTAGTTGAATAAATGGAAAAATTCAAAGTAGACATTTTGGCTATTACAGAAACAAAGAAAAAGGACAAGGAATAGAAAATGTAGGGCAAACATTTACACTGAAGGTGTGAAATGTATACAAATTACAAATATATTGATGCAATAAGGGAACAGAGTAAACAACTTATCTGAAATTTTTTAAAATGCCACTTAGCACTAGCTGATGCTTTCCAAGTTGAAACGCACCTTCAGTGTAAATTTTTTGCCTTGATTGATACTTCCTTTCATTCATTCTCTATCATTTCTTCTTTCTAAACCGGTGAGATATAGATCTAGTCTAATAGTTATCCTATTTTTTTCGTTCTTGTTTCCCATACTCACACCTCTTGCTCCTTTTCTTTCTTCCCTGCCTTTTTTTCTTCCTCTCTCTCTCTCTCTCTCTCTCTCTCTCTCTCTCTCTCTCTCTCTCTCTCTCTCTCTCTCTCTCTCCCTCCTCCCTCCCTCCTCCCTCCTCCCTCCCTCCTCCCTCCCTCCCTCCCTCCCTCCTTTTTTTACAGTACGATGGATGTAAGAATTAACAGAGGAGCAGAAATATTTAGTGATCATCACCTAGTGATTGCCAAAATGAGATTACTGACTGAAGAAAACAAACAGAAAAGGAAAGAAAAAAAGTTACTTAACTCAAAACAAGGAACTAAATAAACCAATAGTAAAAGAGATATACCAATCCAGGATAAAAAGATTTATCAGTGAAAGGCGGATGGATCTGAATGATAGCACAATAGAAAAAAAGTGGCAAATGTATAAAGAAACATTCCTCAGTTGTACTGAAAAGGTCTGAGGTAGGAAACAAATTAAAGGAGATAGGAAAAGGACAGCATGGTGGAATGAGAATGTCAAAACTAAGATCAAAGAAAAGAAGGATGCCTGGAAGAAATACTTGTAATCAAAGAGACCAGAGGATAGGATAGATTACATGAGTAAAAGAACTACAGCCAAAGAGGAATTGAGGAACATAAAACAGGAACAGTGGGAAGAGTTTGGACAAAGACTTCAAGAAAGCTATCAAGGAAATCAAAAACTGTTCTGAGGGGCATTGAAGAGCATGAAAAACAAAAAAACAATGCCCAATACGACAAATTAAGAATGCCAAAGGAGAAATAATGAAAGAAGACAGCCAAATCATGGAAACGTAGAGAAAGTATTTTCAACGATTATATAATCCCTCTAGAACGTATGACACAAAAAGTAAAGATCAATTAGTAAGAGTAACAAGTAATCCAGAGGAGACAGCTGAAGATGTAGATATATCAATGGAAGAAATCCAAACAGCTATAAGAAAAGTGAAATTAGGAAAAGCCCCAGGAGCAGATCAAGTTTATCCAGAAATGATTAAAAACCAAAGGGAGGGAGGCAAACAAACTACCACATGCAATATGCTAACACACATGGAAGTCCAAATAGGTGCCAGAAGACTGGAAAAAGGGAACTGTAGTACCAATACATAAGAAAGGCTCAACTATGGAATGCTCAAACTATAGAGGGATATCAATACTTAACATACCAGGAAAAGTGTATGCCAGGATGCTGGAAATGAGACTAAGGAAAAGAGTACAGGATCAGATTGAAGAGCTTCAGAGTGGATTTAGACCATGAAGAAGTGTACAAAACCACATTTTTACAATTAGACAAATAATAGAAACATTTCTTGAGAGAAACATTGACTTGCACCTGTGTTTTATTGGCTTAGAAAAGGCATTTGACACTGAGAAGAGACGAACTATGGTATTCCTTAAAAGAACACAATGTAGAGCAAAAGTTAATAGAAGCTTTAAAAGTGTTTACAATAAACCAACATGTGCAGTGAGAGTAGCTGGAAACATATCTGCAGAATTTGATGTAGATATAGGAGTAGGACAGGGTTGTATCCTAAGTCCTCTTTTGTTTATCACATTTATGGAATCAGTCGCAAAGGCATCCTCAAAGATAAAGAAAATCAAAGTGGCTATGTGGAAACTCAAACCAGTAAATGTATCAATGCTTTCATTTGCAGATGATTTAGTTCTGTTTGGAAAATCAGAAAGTGACCTTTAGTTTAATATCAACATTATGAACAATGAACTAAATAAAAGAGGAATGAAAGTGAATGCAAAGAAAACCAAAACAATGCTAGTAACTAGGAAACTAAAACACAAAATTTTTAATTGGTTAGGGAGAATTTAGAACAAGTTCAAAGCTACAATTACCTAGGAGTAATGATTAACTCAGGAGTAATGATTAACTCAGGAGTAATGATTAACTCAGGAGTAATGATTAACTAAGTGGAAAAACTAAGAGAAGAAATCAGCAAGAGAATCCAAAAGGTAAGTGCAATATATAACCATCTAGGAAAGGCATTTGTAGGTAAACAAGAATTGTCAACAAAAACCAAAATGGCAGTATACAAAACAGTTTATTGTCCTACTCTCCTCTATGGCAGTTAAACCTGGACCATAGACAGTAAAGAATACAGTAGAGTACAGGCAGCTGAAATGAAATATCTAAGAAGAGTAGTAGGGAAAACTAAAAGAGACAAAATCAGAAACACAATAAGAGATCAAACCAAAGCAGATGACATAAAAACCAAGATAGAAATAAATCAATTGAGATGGTTTGGGCATGTAAACAGGATGAATGACAATAGAATAGCTAAATCAGTATAGTGCTAAAGCCCAAGGTAAAAGACCAAAAGGCAGACCTCGGAGAAAGTAGGAAGAAGATATAAAAAAGACATTGAAGAATAGAAATTTAACTTTTTTGAAAGGAAACAAAAAATTCCAGGACAGGGCATCCTGGAGAAAAATCATCTCGGGCATCTGAACCCATACAACGAAAGGTAGAATGGGAACTGATAAAGAGAGAAAGAAAGATAAAAGATAATAATAATAATTTTAACAATTTAAGAATAAATAAAAAATAATAAAAATCAAAGAGCAGTGCTAGTAGCAGTATAAGTAGTAATATTTAGTAGTAGTAATTATAATACAACAAGCAAGTAAAACTGTTCAAGGAATAAGCCATACTTTACTCAAAATTTCAGCTAGGGTATAAATCCCTTAAAAACACACATAACTACTTACAAGTATATGGCAAATGATCCGGCAAAGACCATCAGGAAACGAGACACGCTTGAGTAGAAGAAAAGAATGCCGAGGAAAGTAAGGACGCGCATGAGGAAGTAGGTGTGATGGAGCCAGTCCCGCGGGTCACCCTCGTCCTCGTCATCTTCATCCATGCCGCCTGGGCATTCATTCTCATGTTCTGTCTTGGGCCATTGTTGTTGTTGCCCCCGGCCGCAACTGGCTGCTGTGCTTGCGCTTGATTGGCTTGTTGTTGCTGCTGCTGCGGCTGTTGCAGGATCGGCTGAGGGAAAGGAGATCCGGCAGTCGCTGGAGGCATGCCGAACTGAGGGAGTAGGCATGACGCCACCGCCCATAAAAGGCTGGCCTACTGCCCCATACATCCCTTGGTAGCTGACAAAGGAAGGAAGAGAAACAAAGACAGGATTTAAGAGTGCAGAAGAAATAGAAAGTCATTCTTTGAGCGTTAATATTTGCCTTCCGCTTACCATCAAGATCTGTCTACACTACACACACAAGTTTTCAATCTCCCAAGGGGCGTGTTTTTAGACCACTACTACTGTACTCCACCCACCAGTATAACATGGTGATCAAATACCCACAGGTGTAAGGGGTTTGTTTTGACTCCTTTGTTGAAATTTACCCTATCCACCATGTGTGATGTTCTCACAATTAATGAAAAGGAAATAGCAAGATGAAAGATAAGTATAAGAAAAAGCAAAAAATTCCAGCAACCATGGCCAAATTTCCAGGAACACCCACAAAACACATACACAATGGCAAACAATTCCAGGGAACACCACACACACACACACAATGGCAAACAATTGCAGGGAACTCCCCAGGAACACACACACACACAATGGCAAACAATTCCAGGGAACACCACACACACACACAATGGCAAACAATTCCAGGGAACACCACACACACACACACAATGGCAAACACATTGCAGGGAACACCCCACACATAAACAATGGCAAACAATTCCAGGGAACACCACACACACACAATGGCAAACAATTCCAGGAACACCACACACACACACAATGGCAAACAATTCCAGGGAACACCACACACACACAATGGCAAACAATTCCAGGAACACCACACACACACACACAATGGCAAACAATTCCAGGGAACACCACACACACACACAATGGCAGACAATCAGGCAAACAATCCCAGAGAATACCACACACACACACACAATGGCAGACAATCAAGCAAACAATCCAAGAGAACACCACACACACACACACACACACAATGGCAGACAATCAGGCAAACAATCTCAGAGAACACCACACACACACACAATGGCAGACAATCAAGCAAACAATCCCAGAGAACACCACACACACACACACACACACATGGCAGACAATCAAGCAACAATCCCAGACAACACAACACACAATGGCAAATGACCAGACAAACACACAGTAAACCCATAACTAAATAATACCACAAGGATGGGCAAAGGATCCCGTTCTACGGCCTCTATTGATTCCTGGGGTTGCCGTGGGCAGGTAGTGGGTGCTACTGGTGGGTCCCGTTTTCCTTTCGCTTGTTTACACGTCTTTCATCTTGCTGTTTCCTTTCAATTCACCCCAAGATCATCGCACATGGTGGACATGGTAAAATTCCGCTGAAACCCTGGGTTGCTAGTTTGTACTTACTACTGCATGTACTGCATCATGTACTGGGAGTACAGCTGCTGTTGCTGCATCATCCATGCATACTGCTCCGGGGAATATGAATAGCCGGGGGCTGCTTGTTGTGGATATGGCATCTGAGTGGGCAAGAAGGCTCTGATAAAACAAAACAAAGTAGGGAGGGGAACCAAGTCAGTCAGGTCAAACCTTTTTTAACATGTACAAGGATAACTAACAGAAAGAATAAGAGAAGTGTCAGGGCCTTTATTGCCTTGCAACATTGTTGGTGTGTTGTTTTTTTACTTAACTAAGCCTATACCCTTTTCCTCCTCCCCTCTGTTTTACTTATTCACACTTGCACTAGAAAATGCTCCTTGAATCATAAAATTATCAGAAAATACTCCTTGAATCAGTAAGGGTCCTGAACATGTTTCGTTAAATTATTATTTGATATAGACAATTTTAACCACTATCATTGTAATCAACATGTCTAAATTGGCTGAAAACAATGTAAAAATATTTTTTTTATCATACGGTTGCAATGGGAACACTGCCATCTTGGATTTCCATTGCAAAAATACCTACAACTTCATTTCAAATAGGCTTTTTCAGTTATTAACAAACTTGGCTATAATTTTGCACACACGTTATTCGGTTCAATATCTAGCCACACTTAGTATATTTTTATACATTCAATGGTTTTAATTTTATGAATTTTTTGAAAATGCATATAGTTACCCCCCCCCCCACCCCCTTCAAAAAAAAGGTAGATTACAAATCCATCACTGAGACAAAATTATAGAAAGATGAAAAGATAGGACTCCATGCCACAATACTGAATAGCTCTACTAAGACATGAAGAGCAGGAGAATGTATAAAAGTATGCCGCTTTTGCCCCACCCTAAGCCAATCTTACTCTGTGCTGTAAGGGGTGTATGACGTATGGCCTCTAAACCTCAGACCGTCTTCTTGAGCGTGCATCGCTGGGAGAGACAGGGTCTGTGTTTGCATTGAAGGAGCTCGGTTCATCTACTGAGGAGGGCGATGGATTTGTGGAGGATTGAGAACTCTGAAATATTCAAATAAAAACACTGACTGATTGATTGCTGCTGAAACATTTTTTTATAAACATTAAAGTCAAACCAATCGACCTCTGATAAAAGGTATGTGCATGCTATGCAGGGGAAACTTTCTGACTCATCGTTCAAATTCCCACACCGTATCAAGAGAGTGAAAAAAGAAAAAATAGCGCAACAGGAAAAACAAAACAAACTAAAGAAATAGCCACAAAATGAAAAATTACGCATGAGACAAAAAAAAAACCACACGTCGACGGTGAAAGTCGCAAACCGTGTAAGTCCAATCCCGGATGCTTTTAAAAAAGAAAAGAAAACAATGCTGTGCTTTTTTAATCTATTTTCACAGACATACACGGTGTGCAAATGTCAAAAACTAGACCCAATAGAGATACACGGATTGCTCATATGGTTATTACATGGGTTTCTATTGCAGAACTGCCTAGAGGAAATTTGAAAAATTAGTAGTGGGAAAGACAAAAATTAATAGCCGGGGGGGGAGGGGGGCAATTAGTAGTCGACCCAACACTAAAAAATAACTGTAATATTTACCGTTTATGACACACAAGATGTTGAAAACGTCTACTATCAGGTAATCTAGGACAGGGCAGTATGGTAGTAATAGCAAGTAATAAGTGTCAATCATAAAATGGTTGGGTGACCCTAAAAGGGCCCTAAAAAGGACTTTTGTTAACCTTGAAAAGGACTGTGAGCCCTGAAAAGGACTTTTGTTAGCCCTGAAAAGGACTGTTAGCCCTGAAAAGGACTGTGAGCCCTGAAAGGACTTTTGTTAGCCCTGAAAAGGACTGTGAGCCCTGAAAGGACTGTGAGCCCTGAAAGGACTGTGAGCCCTGAAAAGGACTTTTGTGTATGAGGCTAAAAGACTCTACTCCTTGGACAAGGAGTTGGTGTAGGCTCCCATGAATCTCTTTAGAGCTTCAGTCGACAATTTCATGGAGTTAAATGTCACATCTTGCTTATTTTTTAGTATGAGCAAGCTTTCCAGTGTCCTTGTGCCCATTTAGGAGCGCTGGTCAGTTTTTATTTTCCGTACTCCAGAAAAGATTCTCTCGCAGTGAGCGCTGCTGTGTGAAATTGTCAGTAAGGGTGTCCGGCACAAAGCCAACTGAAAATTTCCTACCTCAAAACAAAAAATCCTACCTAGGAAATGAAATACTCTCCCGACGCCAGAAACGAGAAACGGAGAACAGCGTAAATATTTCCAATTTCAATGCATTATTATAAATTGTTAATACAAATCATAAGTGAATGACTTTCTAGTGCATTTCAATGAAATGAAAAGTGATCATACAATTCTTTAATGTTTCACTTTGGATTAATAATATTTCAGCATTTTTCCATATTTCTGAAGTAAAAAAAATTCTGATAGCTGATAGATCTAGTAGTGATAGATCTACCCCTATCATTTCACAAAACATGCAAACAGTGCAAAAATGATTTTTTATATTTTGTATTTCCTTTCGAAAAATAGATCAAACACAAGAGTGACAATATCATAGCCTAAACACACGCATAAATACTTACTCAGTCTACAGAGAAGAAAAAGAGGTTTGGAAGGCTTTTCTATAATTTGACTGAACTCTACCAATTATAAATCTTCCTCTGTTCTACTTTTAGCCACCACCACCCCACAGTCTCTCTTTCTTTCTCAGGATCAAAACCCAAAACTAGATCTAGTTTTTAATTGACAGCAACGTAAAACATCTACCCACTTCCTCCCCAAGTAAAAAAAATTCTCCATTATATTGGCAACCACCCCACCCCCTCTTTTTTTCTTCTTCAATAAAACCGGAATCTAGATCTAGATCTGAATCTAGTATAGTACATGATTGCCTTCTTCCCGGTTCTACCCTTTCCCACCCATGTCTACACTGTAGTGGAAGACATTCGTTATTTCTTTTCTCTTCCGATACCGTATGTCAGACTCAGTCACCTCTTGTTTTGCCATCATATGTTTTCACATCGACTTTCTTCACCCTGTCCCCTTCCCCACCTCTATTCTGTTATCAGGTCAAGCGTGCATGATATCCATTCGATCATCCAACCTCCTCTATTCTTACTAAACACTTACATTTGCCTTTCGGTCATCCGTAAACTTCCAACTCTCCCCATATATACTCTCTCTCTCTAATAGAGTGAAAGGAAAGAAGTAGAACCTAACAGTAGGATCCACCAACCACCCACCCATAAAATGTAGGGGCAGCAGAATACCAGAAGCCTATTTGAAATAGAAGGTTCAATATTGAACACCAGGAATCTAAATGTCAGACAAATTCAAAAAGAGGAAAGGTATTCTTTTGAGAAGAAAAAAAACCAAACCAATAAAGAGAAATGCAGACAAAACCCAACACGTTAATAAAATTTCATTAAAAGGACAAAGAAATTATTATTTTCCAAACACGTTCATTTGTTTCATTTGAAATTATCATGTCCACCATGTCTGGTAATTTCAAGTTGAGCAAAGAGTAAACTGCAAGATCAAATACATGCAGCAGAGTGACAGGAAAGAAGTAGGACTTAACAGTAACACCATCCATCCACCAGATTTCACCAAAAAAAAATGTTTTTTATTTTGCAGACAAAATTTCACAATGAAAGTGAAAGAAAAATTGATTTATTGTCATAGCTGTCAAACTTTTCAAATCGAAAAACAGACTCTGACCACGGCAACTAATTCCAACACCATGACCGACGCCCCATAATATTCCAGAAAACATTAACAATTTACCTTGGAGAGACCCCGATTAAGGTAACCGATCAACTTTTAAAAAACAGGCCACGTGATCTAAACTTATTGAATTAAAAACCTCCCCAAGTCATGGAATCAGTGTAATTTAGAACGTTGACATCACATTACGTCACAGTAGTTCACCATAAAGCTAGCTTTTCTTTCTTCAAAACAATTTAGTTAACCCCCATACACATACTTTTCAACGTAAATCATACAGATTTACTCAAAGACATAAAACGTGCCAAATACGTTTTTGACGTACTTATTGGCAGCTATGTTTTTGGGGGTGGTTTTTATGGGGTTTTTTTTTAACTCCAATTGTTACACACCTGACTAGGGGCCTCGTCTTTTTCACTCTGTGTCGAAGAGGAAGAGGCCTTGGAACCGAACACACCAGGTGGACTGTATGCTTGTTGTCTGAGTTTTCAACATCCTGGTGAGAACAATGATGCGCAATTAAAGCTCAGATTCATTGAAAATGAAAATCATAACAGCAATCGTCAACTTGAGAGACGCAAAACAAAGTATGTGTGTAAAGAAATGCCTGAGACAAACCTCCGAATGAAACTCCCATCGGCACAGAATTATATTGACCCGACTACGCATTTGACAATTTTGGATTTGTATATCAGTATCGGATTCACAGTGGCCAATCGTCCTGTCTCACAACAAATCATAATCAAAGATCAGCAGCACTGAGACATTCATCAAAAAGTATTATCATATTTTACCTGATGCAAAATTTCCTTCAAGGTTAAGTGATCTTGCAAAAGTTTTCCTGAATAAATAAGTCTCTGTTCATTTTCTTTCTGAAAAGAAAAACAAAATAATAATAGTGAGATGGTAAATAATTGACCACAAAGGCAACTCGAGCATCATGGAACTGAAAACAAACGTGTAAAGGATATTTCTTTCTTCTTTCTTTACCAGTTCCCATTCTACCTTTCGGTGTATGGGACATGTAAAAGATGTGTTTATAATAATACAGTAGTTACCGGCCTAAATCCCCAAAGCTATAACACCTGTTTCTTCTTAATGTCCGCAACCTTGGTGACCCCAATTTTTTCCTTATCTTAATTACCCCTCTAAATGTCAGTTTCAATACCAAGATATTCTTCTAAATGCCCTGTCTCAACGGCAACTGCAGGTATAATCTTGTCCAAATTATCACAAAGTTTGTCCATAAGTGATCCATTTAAAAAAAAATTATTATCATTATAATAAAATCTCATCGCTTTTACAGCTGATTTCTGCCAGTCAACAATTTGCCATGCATTGTAACCATACTTCATACACCTATCCAATGCAATGTAATAAAAGATGACCAGTCTCCTCTTCTTAACTCCACCCATTGTACTGTAAAGCTTTTGTCCCATTGGATCACTAGGGAATAAGAATTGAACAGTCTTCCAGACTCCGCACATGGCTCTTTCCTTGATGTCATAAGTTGCACAAAATTACCTGGCGTTTTAAATTGACTGGGAGTTTTATCGCTCTCCACCCCCTGTCTCGCATTGGCCGTATCTGGTACGCCTTCGGATCTTTGGGGCGAGAACGGTCAACCCGCCCACGTGCTCATCACCTGGGCAATAAAGAACTTCCAGGTGTCCCTATTTCTCACATTCAAATTTGCGCAAAACTGAATACTCTTCTCAAATAAACAACCTGGTTATGAATCTATATCCTTGTCTGTCCATTGATTGCCCCCGATTTTTTGCCCTGACCGATTTTCGCCTCAATGCCCGGTTTCTCTGCTTCCCATACTAACTAATGTATAAAGTGTTTTGAAAAAAATGCTAGAGAACAGGGATTTGAATCTTTCACAGTCAGAGTGATTGTTTGCCTACCTATCATGTGTGTATGTGGTCTGAGCAGTTCTGATACCTGCACTACGTTATCATGCGTATGTGGTCTGAGCAGTTCTGATACCTGCACTACGTATCATGTGTATGTGGTCTGAGCAGTTCTGATACCTGCACTACGTATCATGTGTATGTGGTCTGAGCAGTCCTGATACATGCACTACGTATCATGTGTATGTGGTCTGAGCAGTTCTGATACCTGCACTACGTATCATGTGTATGTGGTCTGAGCAGTTCTGATACCTGCACTACGTATCATGTGTATATGGTCTGAGCAGTTCTGATAGCTGCACTACGTATCATGTGTATATGGTCCTTCTGATACCTGCACTATGTATCATGTGTATATGGTCTGAGCAGTTCTGATACCTGCACTACGTATCATGTGTATGTGGTCTGAGCAGTTCTGATACCTGCACTATGTATCATGTGTATGTGGTCTGAGCAGTTCTGATAGCTGCACTACGTATCATGTGTATGTGGTCTGAGCAGTTCTGATACCTGCACTATGTATCATGTGTATATGGTCTGAGCAGTTCTGATACCTGCACTACGTATCATGTGTATGTGGTCTGAGCTGTTCTGATACCTGCACTACGTATCATGTGTATGTGGTCTGAGCAGTTCTGATACCTGCACTATGTTTTAATTTCAATATGAAAACAGCTTTCTTTCTCCATGTCATAATTTATATTGCCACAGGGTAAATATTACAGACATGCCAACCTTCTCCACACCACGTAAGGGAAAAATGCCAATGTAATATTATGTAGGTGAGGGGGCCTACATAGACATGCATTACTGTCTTATAACATTGAGACAATTAGCAAAGAGTAATTTAAAGTTTTTGACTGTCTGGTTAAAATTTGTTAGATTTTCTATTTAAAATTACAAGTACATTATCAAAGACGTTTCAAAAAATCTGTTTACAATAAACAAGAAACTGAAATTATTAGAACTTAATGTAACATTGTTTTATTTTCCTTGATCAGGGTTTCACTTCAAAATCACAGACACTGGAAAAAGTCAAGACAACATATTTTCCAGGGGAATGGCATAATTATTTTAACAGACAACCCGAGAGCAACCATTAATCAAAAGTTCATAGTCGTTTTCCTCAACCCTTAAAACAGGACTACAAGTTTGTGAATTAGTGAAATTCAAGACCATTTTAAGAATTCAAGACTATTTCAAGAATTCATGACTATTTCAAGAATTCAAGACAATTTCAGGAATTCAAGACCATTTCAAGAATTCAAGACTATTTCAAGAATTTAAGACTATTTCAAGAATTCAAGACAGTGCCCTGAGTGATAAAGATTTCCTTTCCATAAATGTCAGAATATTTTCAGTATGCGTTCAGTTACGCCCCACAGATAGTGAAAACAAGAGATTGCCTAAAACACCGTTTCATCGTGTCATATGAACCTTTCTTACCTTCATTAATTCATTACAATAATGCATACAAGGGGAAAAAAACTGTGAGTCAATTTTTAAAGCAATGTGCACTGATCTGATTTCCTCTTATTTCCTTATCTCTTATTCTTATTCTTTTGAGTCCTGAGTTCCTTCCTTACAAGGCCATTACAGCCCACAGTACCGGACTGTATCCTGATTTCTATTATAGCATGAAGCCGAGCAGGTGACGATAACCACATCCTGGACACAATGCTAGTCTGACGCAAGTTTTTACTGCAGCTTGTATCCATTTGCACCTGGGTCGAATGGGAAAAATGTGTGTTACGTGACTTTACCAAGGAATACAGCGGCAAATCTAGCTTTGCCAAGATTCGAACTTGGAACTTCATGATCCCAAGTCTGGCAGCCTAACCACTTAGCCACCAACGCCACTTGAGTCCTCAATATTATCTGGATAATATTCCTGTTTTTCTCTTCAGACACTGTTTGGCTGAGAGACTGCCAGCCTTTCGTTGTCTTGTCTTGTCGCCTGAGGGCTGACCTCCTCTGTACTATAAGAGAAAAAGACGTTTTAATTTAAAGTTGTTATGCCCTTTACATTCAACTCACTGGTTGACTGGGATAAACTGTCTCCAGATGTTGTTTCAGCTTTCGTATCGTCCACCCCAACATGCAATCAACTGTGAGGTCTTCCATACGTTGATTGGGTGCTTTGATCACCAGCGTAACAGGCATGTCTTGGAGGTCCATGTCGTGATATCTAAAATGTTAAACAAACAAGAAACAACAAACAAAAAAGCTGATGACAAAAAGTAGTGACAGGAAGCTTAAAACTTAGCACTCATGCTCATATAATATTTTGATAACTGGTTTTCTTTGATATATTTCAACACCCTTGGCGCGGCGACTGGTTATTTCCATCCTGTCCTAACAAACAATGTAGAGAGAAAGCTGGCTCTTGCCGTCTTCCTCTGCAAACCGTGACTCATGTTAAGCTTAGAACTAGCTTTCTGATTGGTCAACCAATGATATTAGAGAAAAACTGATGCTTACTTCACCGATTAGTGAATCTTGGTAGAGTACAGTCCAAGTAGATAGGAGGTGTTAGGTTTCAAGGTGAAAAGAATAGACCCTTCTGTTACAGAAAAAGAAAGGATTTTATTGAAGTGAATTGTCTTGACCACCCCTTTACACACTCAAATGGTATCTTCCATAAATAGCGTGGGGTTTGTGGTGTGTTATTGATACTGGAGAGAGGCAATATGTTGTAATTTTGACACGATTGTAGAAGAAGCATTGTATTGGCTACTCTTAC
Organism: Doris montereyensis; assembly: GCA_037039925.1. Classification (NCBI taxonomy): domain Eukaryota; kingdom Metazoa; phylum Mollusca; class Gastropoda; order Nudibranchia; family Dorididae; genus Doris; species Doris montereyensis. The sequence continues at coordinate 121,690 of JAXRKP010000757.1, read as the reverse complement.
AAAATTGACCACAGCTGCCAATCATATTTTGCTCTTTATTTATCATGACTTTAGGGCAGCTCTTCCAAACTCAACAACATTACTTGGCTTATAAATTAATAATACATTATCAGAATATATACGTTTCACGTCTAAACATCATAAATAATAAAGTTACGTGGATTTTTAATCCATAACATAGCAGAAAAAATATGAACCAGCCATTAGGCCCAAGCAACCCCACGCGCTGACGAAAGAATCGTCTAGCAAAGTAAATTGTGTACACACAGTGTGTAATGAAATGGGTAGCTTCACATGGGTTAATGGGCGTGATTCCCTAAATATCATATGATCGTAAATTCTTAAACATGTGATATTTCTAAAATAGTAAAAAATAAAAGTTCCTTCAAGGCCACGAAGGTTTTGTTGGTTTGTTTCTTTGAAGTAACCCTGTCTACCATGGCAGTGATCTCAGGGTTCGTAGCTGACTAATATCACTGACGACTGTTCAGGCAGAACATAAGCACTTTAAAAAATCAAAAACTTCAATAAATATTTGTAAATATTATAAAATTATAGTCAACGTGTTAAAAATTGACGTATTTAGTATTCTAGATCTGTCAATATACTCCAATCTTTCAGAAGCGCAAAAATAGTTTCAAGATAATTATTCCGAAAGAGTTTGTAAATGCTTGCCTCGGAATAATATTTCATTAATATATCGATCACATCAGAGCATTCTATTAAAATGTTTAATGGTGAATCGGCAATCACAGGAGTGACAGAAAGGCTGGTCATCATGGGTCAACAGGAAACCCTGTGTGAGCCACGAATGACCAATATGTAAGCGACTTAAAACACTCTCTTCTTTTCTATTTTCTTACTTTTACATTTGGCCTTTCTGCCATTAAGATAGCAAAGGCAGAGAAGGCCAAAAAATTGAAAAAAAAAGCCAGAGACGGAGAAAACAAAAAATTATAAAGAAAGATCTGTTAAAGATGGAGAAAACAAAAACATTGAAGAAAGACGGAGAAAATGAAAAAATTGAAGAAAGATGAAAAAATTAAGCAAAGATGGAGATGTTGAAAGAATCGAAGAAAGACAGAGAAGATGAAAAAATTGAAGAAAGACGGAGAAGCCAAAAATTTTGAAGAAAGACAGAGAAGACAAAAAAATTAAAGACAGACGGAAAAGACGAAAAATGGAAGAAAGACAGAGAAGACGAAAAAATTGACGAAAGACGGTAGACAGAGAAGACGAAATAATTGAAGAAAAGTGACAGAGACGGGGAAGACGAAAACATTGAAGAAAGATGGTGAAGCTTGAAGAAGATGAAAAAATTGAAGAGAGACGGAAAAGACGAACAGAAGAGGAGAGAAGAGAGGATGACGAGATTGACATGTCAGTTTCCATGTTGAAGTTATGGATTGGATTCATGTGGATGAGTAGGCCTAATTTCAGCAGAAAGCTGAGCAAGTTTTAACTCATTTTTTTTTCAATCACGTTTTGTGATTGAACCCTTCCTATAATGTAACCATAATTTCTATTTTAAATTGATTTGCTAGAATAATTTGGTGTTAAAACTTGGAAGCTAGAGGGTGATAGTGGTGAGGGATATATGTGCATTTGATTTTAATAATAGGCAGTAAAGATACACTGCCAGTTCACTGCGATTCCTTTCTAAGTAAGAGACTAAGAACAATCTTTCAACTTATTTGCACAATTTGTCCTACAAAAGGACGTCCACAGCCTAAACAAGAATCATGTCAATGCCTTCAGGAACTTTCTCTTACCTTGATTAAGGCCTCCGTTTCAATCCTCAACAAATGAGACAAATCAAACTTTGATCCACCTCAACTCTGGATCCTGTATCTGATCTGTATCTTCCTGTAGTATCCTTAAATGCTTTTGAGTCCAATTTAAATTCTAACGTAGACTATAGGTCTCTAGAGATGTATCCCCTTGTGGTACTAAAAAGTTGTGAAGGATGCTTGAAATAGTCCTAGACCTGGGTATCAAATGTCAAAAGAACGCAAAATTTTAATTGTATTAAACACTTCAGCATGGTTGACATTTCACCTCAAATATGGTTACAAACCTCAGTTAATTGACAAAAACAACTATCAAAGAACCATAAAAAGGACTACTAACCAATGTGACTGTCATGAACAATGAGTGAAAGTTAAGACAACAAAAGGAATTTGATTTTTATAATCGATTTTCTCAAAAAATCCTCCCCTTATATTTCTAATGATTAAAAATGATGTTGTTGAACAAGCATGTTCTTATATATATTTGATATCACCATCTACCTCCAACTATTTATAAAACAATTAACAAAAGAATGTTTTACTAAAAGGAAAAGTAATTATTTGGAGTAGATACTGTACGATTGGCGCTACTTTATCATGCCACAATCGAAAGCATAATGACATTCTGTATAACTGGATTTATGGAGGGGATAATGTAAGATTATAAGACAAAGAAAATATTTTTCTCTAGTAGTGGTTTACTATTATTTTTTTCTTTTTTCTCTCTCTCGACATTACAATTTGTACCTCTTATTCATGTGTAAATACAATGTAAATATTTTTTTAAATTATTATCATTATTATTTTAATTATGGCAATGGGACCCAATGATAACTTGAACTCTTCAATTAATGTTCCTCAAAGTCTAATTGATGAATCTTCTTAACATTTGGTCCATGTATAGCTTTGACATCGCATTTTTTGTCTTTCAATTTGTGTGTTTTGTGAATATTTTTTTGGGTGTGATTACCACATTTCATTATTAAGGTAGGTTTAATTTATTTGTTTTTTTAATTCATGTATTTGGCGTAGTTTATTTTATCTTTTGCAGTGATTTATTTATGTTCACGTGAGGGAGGTTTCAGATTTTCGTTATTATGTAACAACTTTCTTCATGAACACACATTAAGAGCTTTGAAAAAAACAGTCAGAAGCGCCGTTTTTTGATCTTTAAGTTTTACCACCATATATTCTGTTAGACACGAAAAAAAATCATAGGTAACTCTAAATGAATGAGACTACTGGCTGTCTACGAGACCTCATGGTCGGACAAAAAATATTTTTCAATTTTTTTTTGTTTTTAGTCTAGTTGGCTTTGCGAATATTTTGTTTTTGGAACCAGGCCATGCCTATTTTAAAATAAACGATGATCGGACATCAGAAAAGGAGACTTATTTTTGCAAATTTTTATTTATTTATTTTTATTTGTATTTATTTATTTATGTTCACTCATTAAATTTTGTTCAAAAAAAGTTTTTTATTAAATTTATTTAGATCTATTAATTTTCTTAAATCCGTGATGTGAAAAGTGATCTTAGTCAATGGTAAAATTTATAATAGATTTTGTGCTTTGTAATTTCATTGTGTGGATATGAATAATTGCCCTTCGGGGATGATTAAAAGTATTTTGAATTGAATCTGGATAGAACTAGATATAAGAAAAGAAGGTAATCTAGCCAGCAATGAATTTCTAACTCACTTAAATATAAAATGTATTTAACGAATTATATTATATTGTAATACATCATACTATCTTAAAATAATCATACAGATATATATTTTTTCCATGACCACCATCACCCCTGGCATCCCAGATTAAAATATCCAAAACCATTCTGGTAGGCCCCCATCCTAAGTAAGTGTAAACTTTTCTAACAACTTATTGTCATTTACACAATGTCAATCAAATTAGGTAACATAGACTGGTAAAACGTTTACTTAAAGACGCTCATATATAAACCAGACACCCGTACTTCTCAGTAACAACATGTCTCCATTGTCTAATGCTACCAGGACCTACATGGTTGGGTTCAGTTTGAGTCCGATTACGATAAAAGGCTCGGTCATTGTCACATTTGAACTGCTCGTGTTCATCAATCAGTAAGTATATCGTAACTTGTCTCACTCACTCATTGAACTGCTCGTGTTCTGCCCTTTGTGACGTTGTCATTACAGTCTTCAGTCCCATCCGTTGTCGCAATAGTAATAGTGTCATACGATCTCTGATTGGTCTACATTGAAGGTAGCTATTCCCACTATCTCTATATTTTACTTTCATGTTTCTTTCTTTACCTCCCACAAAAACCTCACCCATTCAAATTAAAACCTCTTTATTATGTCCCTTGGGTGGTACGGTACCCTGACTATGGAAGCCCTTCCTCGATTTTAGATACTTCAATTTCAATGGATCTAGGTGTGATGATGTAGGCAATTACTAGATCTATACTATTAGATTCTAGATATATAGAATTTAAAGCAGGGCTAGATTAGATCTAGATCTAGCTATCTATAATAACTAGCTCTGGATCTAGACATCTAGTCTAGATAGATCTAGATTCTAAACCTAGATGTAGATTTAGATATATGTAGATCTAGATCTAAATCTAGATTCTAGATCTAAATCTAGATCTAGATTTAACATAATTATAAGAGTTTGATCTGTACCGAGATCCAGAATCTCTAAACTTCATTTATGTCGTGTTTTAGTAAAGAATCAATTCTAAGAACAGTAACACCGTTCAACACGTAGACAGATATAGGGCTAAATCTAATATGTAACGTAAATAATAGTAGAATATAATCAAATAATATTTAACTACGGTAAAAACTGATAGATCTAAAGATGCATAAAACATCACACTATAATCATCAAACAAAGGTGTAAGTGTAAGGGTCTTACTCTTCAAGTTTCTGAATAAAAAAGTTTGAAACAAAAGAAGGTCTTTGATATAAAATTCTTTCTCTAATCACAAACTAACGATTTTTTTTTTTAAAGATGAAATCAAGGGAATTTATATACCAGTGCGGCCATTTTCCTCCTTGCCCTTGCGTCACACAGACACAACACACTAGTCCAACACCGATTGGTTAAGGTGGTGCTATCAACATGACCTCTCATTGACAAGGGGTAGCTCCATACAGAGGAATAAGCTACAGACAGTACATAGGCGAAATATGACAATAAGTGACAACTCTTAAGTATTTTCTCCTAGTTTTCTCACTAAGGGGAAAACATTTAAAACTTCGAGACTTCAAAAGCATCAACTAGTGCTAATTGGCTTTTCAGATAAGTCGTTTACTCTGTTCCCTTATTACATCGATACATTTGTAATGTGTATACATTTCACACCTTTAGCGTAAATTGTTGCCTTGATTGATACTTCTTTGTATTCATTCTCTATAATTTTTTTCTTTCTGGACCCAGTGAGATATAGATCTGGTCTTATAGTTTTCTTCTTTTTTCGTTCTTGTTTCCCATACTCACACGTCTCTCTCTCTTCCCTTTTTTTTCTTCCCTCCCTTTCTCTCTCTCTCTCTCTCTATCTCTCTCTCTCTCTCTCTCTCTCTCTCTCTCTCTCTCTCTCTCTCTCTCTCTCTCTCTCTCTCTCTCTCTCTCTCTCTCTCTCTCTCTCTCTCTCTCTCTCCCTCCCTCTCTCTCTCTCTCTCTCTCCTCTCCCTCTCTCTCTCTTCTCTCTCTCTCTCTCTCTCTCTCTCTCTCTCTCTCTCTCTCTCTCTCTCTCTCTCGCCTTCTATCTAGCTCCTTCTCACCTTTTATTACTTACTTATTTTCACATTTCTATTTCATTCTAGATCTAAACCTTCCATTCCCGTGCCTATATATTCTTCACATCCCCTTCTACTTACGTTTCTTATGATCGCTATCTTTTTCTTTCTTTCTTCCTCCTTTCTGTTTTCCTTCTGACCTCACATTGTGTGATGCCTGAGGTAGTACTTAGATCTAGATCTAGATTCTAGATATTTCTCGTTTGTTATCTGACGAATTTGTTATTTCGCCTTTGACTTCACTCCACTGTGGCTCCTTCGTATTGTAGACAGTACATAGATCATTCCTTCCCACTTCCCAGTCTCACCACGAAAGAGAGAAAAGGAAATCCATGTCAAACTTCTTCACTTATTAATAAAGGATGAGTATGCCACAAAGAATGATTAATGCGACAGTTATACATATAACCATATAAAGTGGCAACAACAAAAAAGGGGGAGGGGGGAAAAGAAGAAGAAGAAAATAGGAGAAAAAACAAGATATCTCTTGCACCAACAATCTTCATGACATTGTCTTCCTGTATCATATCCATATACCTTCCTTAGGTTTTCCCCTCTTCCTCCTGCTCAGTATGTCCATCTGCAACATGTTCTGTCCAATATATTCCATATCTCTTCTCTTTACATGTCCGTACCATCTCAATCTGCCTTCCCTACTTTGGTTTCCCCTCAGATGCGTTCATTCCGAATCTTATCCAACCTTGACACACCCAAGGAGAACCGCAACATCTTCATCTCAGTCACCTGTCACTCTTCTTCTTGTCGTTTTGTCAGGGCAACGGTTTGTAAGCCGTATAACGTTGCTGGACGAACTACTGTTCTATACACCCTCCCTTTCATTGTTGCCGTTATCTTCTATCACATATCACCCCCGTCACTTTCCTCCATCCATTCCACCCTGCTTGTATTCTCTTTTTTACTTTTCTACCACATTCTCCATTGCTTTGTACAGTTGACCCTAGGGACTTCAACTGTTCAACCCTTATCACCTTATCTCTTTGTAGTCTTATTGTTCTTTATTCTCCTTCTCATTTACATACATCTGTTCTGGTTTGCTTCTATTGACTTTCTGGTGCATTTCTCCACTTCTTCCAGATCCTCCCTTGACTCGCTGTAGATCACTATGTCATCTGCAAAGTACTTCCACATATATCGTTGCTACACCCGAATTCCTCGTGCTGTACCACACTTCTTCTCTTGGAACCATGTTAGTGTCATATGCTTTTTTGTTTTTATAGATCTACAAAACATAAACAGTGTATTTTCTTCTGACCCTCTCTATACTTCTCCATCAGTATTCGTGAGGCAACGAGTGCAACAGTAGTGCTTTTCTCAGGGCATAAAACCATACTGTTGTTGACACATCTGTACTTCTCCTCTCAATAGTCTCAATCTAGCTTCCACTACTCTCTCCCATACCTTCATACTGACTAATCAATTTTATTCCCCTATAGTTACCACAATTCTGGACAAGAAAAAAAAACATGGGCTTTTATAGTAAATTTAAAACAGTAGGCCATACAACCTCTTGCATATCAAGGTGGCTGTCTTTCCTGTCTTTTGTATTCCCTCCATCGTCAGCATGTCACACAACACGATTGTATCGTCCTGCGTGTTGGAGTAAGGGTGGGTGGGTGGTAGGGGTGTGCGATTAACGAGTCCGGACTCGAGTACTCGAGTAATTGCTTCAGCGAGTCCGAACTCGAGTCCAAAGTGAAGGACTCGAGTCCATAGAAAATTAATCGAATAATTTAAAATATTACAGTCAAAAATAGACAACGACTGTGAGCTGACAGGATGCTACGCTGCAGATTTAGCCATGGAAATAGAATCTCTTTTAATTAAAGACTGTTCATTCAAAAAGCAGCAGCCTTAGACGAGCAATGTCGTGTGACTTGCTTTTTATTTGGTTATTCTTTAACAAAGAATATTTCTAATTTGTACAGCTTAGCTGCAGCGTAGCTTCCGCTCAGCTCACAGCTTTGGTCTGTTTTGGCCTTAAATGATGTTGTTGTTGTCACTCACCACGATGGTACTTCAAGGACTACCCTCCAAAATACTCTTGCAGTAAGAGGCTGGCAGACTAAGAATCGGATGGGCAGCATCAAAAAATGGACAAGGATGGACTTCAAGACCCTACTGAGAAAAGTGAAAGACAGACCTGGATGGAGGTCTATTGCAGCAGAGTCATTCCTCGTGTATTCCCAACGACCATCTAGGTCAGGAGAATGAGATGAGGTTGTTTTCGAAATTGAACAGAATAAAAGCACTCAGAAACAAAGCCCTCGCTCTCTCCTCGGAATAGTAAAACACATCATGCCCAAATATGGATGTAAAATTGTGCAGTTTTCTTAGAAAAGTGTGAACATCTAAAATTACCAAATAAGGTAATATCAAAAATCCGTTTTCTCTTGGAATGTTTCCAATGCGACCAAATATAGCACATGAGTGTCTGTATAAATAGGACCCAAAACCGATGCTCAGCCTTTTCTTTCACAGACCTCGATCAAGCAACGTCAAATCTACGCTATCGCCAGAAACCAGACCAACCACTGATCAACATGAATGCCAGCTCAAGTTCTAGTAGACAAACAAGCGGCGTTTGGGCGTATTTCGAGATGCCCAAATAAAAAAGTCAAATGTAAACTCTGCAGCAAAGAACTTGCAGATTACTTCAAGTCAATTTATATCTCATAATTTAATTTTCAGTACAAAAATGTAAACAAATGATTTGATTTGGCGTGTACCCAACATAAAATTAAAAACCGAGCAAATCGCCATAGGTTAAGGGAATTATATTATATAAAAACAACTAAAAATCAACCTTTAAAATATGGATTACTCGAGTAATTACTCGAGTCCAGATAACAAAAAGACTCGAGTAATTACTCGAGTAATTACTCGATTCTTTGGTCAAGACTCGAGTCCAGACTCGAGTCCAAAATTAGTGGACTCGCACACCCCTAGTGGGTGGGGGGAGGGAGTCCACGATAAGGCCACCTCACGCCTCACGCCGTAATGTCTTGCTACCCACACCCACTTTACAAATCGACTACACACTAGTGTCACTTGGCTGAACTCTAGCCTTGATCAAGCATTGATGTGGTGGAAGGAAGAAGGAAGGTGGGGGGGGGGGGGAGAGTAGAGAAGATAGTGGGGGAAGGAGAGAGAGAGAGAGAGAGAGAGAGAGAGAGAGAGAGAGAGAGAGAGAGAGAGAGAGAGAGAGAGAGAGAGAGAGAGAGAGAGAGAGAGAGAGAGAGAGAGAGAGAGAGAGAGAGAGAGAGAGAGAGAGAGAGAGAGAGAGAGAGAGAGAGAGATGCAAACAAAATATGAATACATAAAAAACAAAACAAACCAACCCAAAACAACAATTGAAGTAATAAAATATGCCTAGATCTAATCATGCTTGATAAGTGAAATATGTTTTTTTTTCTGAATGGCTACTACTGACGATGCACAAAGAAAGGTTTAGTTAGATGGAGAGTGCGGCGACACATTGAACGTAATCAACCAGCCGTACCAACGAAAGACAGTATGCGTAGCGTATTGCATAGGCATACGAATGAGACAACGAAGATACAATTCCCTCTCAAAGGAGTGACACATTCCTCCAAAGCTACACAATTCCCTCTCAAAGAAGATTGACAATTCCATCCAAATCTACACAATTCCCTCTCAAAGAAGATTGATGATTCCATCTAAATCTATACTATTCCCTCTCAAAAGAGATTGACAATTTCATCCAAATCTAGAAATGCCCTCTCAAATGAGATTGGCAATTTCATCCAAATCTACACAATTCCTTCTCAAAATACATTGACAATTTCATCCAAATCTACACAATTCCCTGTTGCAGAAGATTGACAATTGCATCCAAATCTACACATTTACCTCTCAAAAAAGATTGACAATTTCATCCAAATCTTTACACTTCCCTCTCAAAGGTGATTGACAAAAGATCTAAAATTACATCTTCTAATACCGAAGAAAAAACACTAATTATATGAGAAATGGCATTCCATACTGAGCCAACTGATAGATAAGGTGGAATAGATTACATACGGTGTGGTTAGCCATCGGCCTCTCTATTCTAGTCGTATCCCTTGCCTTGCATAAGTTTAAACCTGAACTCACCACTGTTGCACATTGTATTGTTTACACTACCAGGCTGGTTCACAATCTGACATAATATGAACCGATGATTTTCTTTCTCCTTTTCTTCTGGATACACCTCTGTATTCAGATATACACCAGAATGATATACATTACTGGGGGATGGGAAAGGGGGGAGGAAAGTGTTTCTTGGTATTCAAATGTCATTTAGACGTATTCCTCTAAACTATTGAGTGAAATTTGGATGCGTGGTTTTTGCGTCATCCTGCTAAATGCTAACTAACAAATTAACAATCAAATCAACGCGTAGCTCATACCGATGCCAACATAAATTGTATTATCTCTCTTTAAAAACGGCATTATATTATTAAACGACAAATTTAAAACAGTATACACACGCACATAAATCTAGATCCGTGAGAATTAAAATCCTCGTCACTTCATTCTGAATCAATTCATGTTGATGATAGTCACTTTGGCCTAACTACTCCTACAAAACGAACGCAAGACATGATTTTAAACGTCATCTTACAGTTTCGTTATGTTTGGTAAATCTAACGATCACAATGACTCGGTTTTCATTGTGTGACACGACTCACAACCTCATTGTTGGCTTGGCGATCTAAGAGACACTAGTTTTTATCTCAATCACACCTTTGAAGACAGTATCCGTAGGCCTATATAAATAGCAATACAATTTCAAAGGCATTCCCAGCAACAACAAAAAAACATCAAATCTTCTTTCGGCTATAAATGATACAGGCACTGTCAGCTTATTTAGCACACTAACTCGAACAAACACACACACACATTCATACATACATACACACACACACAGACACAAACAGACATTTAAACATAATATGTGTATCTCAACCACGTACGTATTTTCATTTGGGTCCTATACATTTTAAGTAACTCAAATACACACACACACACACACACACACACACACACACACATAGAATTTAAGGTTGAGGAAACTCAAACACATTGAGGATTTAACAGGTCGTAAGATGTCAAAATCAAAGCATACACGCTACTCTTGAATATTACTCTTGTATAAGAACAATTTATAGATTTTAATTTCTATACGATTACTGTATGGTTTGTGTTTGTGTATTTGCGTGCGTGTGTGTGTGTGTGTGTGTGTGTGTGTGTAAATCTTTATGGGTTTTTAGGGGGGGAGGAGGACAAAGTGATCAAAATATTTAAAAAATATTAAAAAATCCAGAAACATGTCCATCAATAATATTTTACATTTCTAATGAATGTTAATAATGATTGTAGTAAGTAATATTGGAACACCTTCTTCTTCAACTGCCGAGCTTGAGGCGGACGTTGACAATCATGACTCTCCGTTCTTCTCTGTCATTCGAGAATCTGATGAAGCTGTTGTTACTGATGCGACCGAGTTGTTAAAACTTTGTACAATATAATGTATGTACGTATGTCGTAAAGGTCTCCCTCTGTTTTTGTTTTGTTCACAAGAGTTTTCCCAACTTAATTGCTCTAGTCTTTCCTTCATGCTTACATATTCAGTGAATTTCATTTGCCTTTTCTTATATACAATTTGTTACCAGCGTTATCCCCCCCCCCTGCAAGTCAGTGCAAACACCGCATGGAAATAAAGTTATTAAAGTTTATGAGAGGATCATTTTCTCTAATTATTCGAATGGTAGATTTTACGAAACATTTGACTGCCTAAAGACTGCAATACATTCACAAACTAAGCAAAAAAAAGCAGCGATTCCTGAGGAATCTTAAAACTGTGTTGTGAATGTGTCAGCAAACGTCATTCATACACAATCAACCGAAACCACACTTTCCTACATACATTACAATGCGTCAAAGTGTAGCGGGAAGAGAGAGAAGCAAGAAAAAGTTCTCCCTGACGATGACAAGCCTGGAGGAGTTAGGAAGCTCATTCACAGAAAAGTAACTTCAAAGGTAACCTCAAACCGGACTGAGACTTTAAAATTATTTTTTTTATCTAAATCGGACTGAGACTGAAACCAACCATGTTGGGCTTCCAAAATGTGAATTATGGACACCCAAGGGACATAATAAAGAGGGTTTATTTTGAAGGGGTGATAAAAAGTTGGGGCTAGGTCAATGTGTGTCAATTAGAGATCGTGTGACACGTCACACTGGTCACTGTTGCGACAACGGATGGGACTGAAGACTGTAACGACAACGGGCAGAACACGAGCAGTTCAATGAGTGAGTGAGACAAGTGACAATAAACTGACTGAGTGATGAACATGAGAAGTTCAAATGTGACCATGACCAAGACTTTATCGTAAGTCGGACTGAAACTGAAACCAACCATGTAGGTCGAGGTAGTATTGGACTATGGAGACATGTTGCCGAGAAGTGTGGGTGTCTGGTTTATATAATAATGAGATTTTTCGTAAAAGTTTTACCAGTCCATGTTACCTAATTTGAATATATATAAAAAGTGTGCAGTTTGTGCATACTGATTGATTGATGTGTAGATGATGTAGCACAGACAATAGAATAGATCTACACTTACTAAATTAAAAAGAAAAAAGAGAAGACCACAATGGCTGAAATGTTGTTAAAAGATAAAAAATCCCACAATAGGAAAGTTGTTTTGTTCTTTCCCTTTGATATTCATGGATGCCTATCACATGTGCAGTTTATTTAAAGTAACAAGTATTATAAAAATTGTTATGGATAATGCGAGTTTGTAAAGTCTATCCAACCATCCCTTATCCTGCTCCCTTACTTAACCTGAAACAGAAGCTCCCCTGAACGACCCCCCCAACCCTGCTACTTCCAACCCAATCCCCCATCCGAGGCAAGCATAGGTTGCCGGGGAAACGCATAGCAATAGAGGTGAACTATTGTTAACCATCTACCAACCATTCTTTACTCTACTCCCTTAACCTGACACATAAGCTCCCCCTGAATGACCTCCTCCCCGCCTCAACCCCCAACCACCCCCATCCGAGGCAAGCGTAGGTCGCCAGGGAAACGCATAGCAATAGTTTCGTTGCTAGACGTGAACATATACATGTTCTATTGTTAACCATCTATCAACCATCCTTACCCTGCTCCCTTAACCTGACACATAAGCTCCCCCTGAACGACCCCCCACCCCAACTTCCCCATCCGAGGCAAGCATAGGTCACTGGGGAAACCCATCTTCCCTTTGTTGCTAGGCAGTCCCGTAGAATTGGAGCAAGGAAAAAATCCTAAATTTTATGTTGTGGACAGTGAAACCAGTGAGAAAGAAAGAAGATGGCCGCTGTTTGGAGGCTATAGGCTCGACTCTGTATTTCTTTATGGATTAGTGTGTCTAAAAAAAGGATTTCTGTCCATTGAAATGTGCTAGAATAATATGTTAAGATGGTTTGATAGATTTTATCTTTACTTTAGAATCTTAAATTAAAGTCACCAGAGAAAAAAAATCGGTACCCCGATCTTGTCGTTCAGTTTTTATGGGGTGAAAGAAAAAAATGGAAGGAGTTCCGCAGTCAGGCTTAGCCAAGGGACATAATAAAGAGGGTTAAATATTGAAGGGGCATGATAAAAAGTGGGGACTTGGTATTTATAGGGGATACAAATAAAATTAAAAGAAAGGGAAGAGAGAATTTAGTAAAAGAAGAAATTATTGAGAGGTTGCTTTTAGTTGCATCAGTCTTTTGTGACTGAATACGACTATTTGGGTGAAGATGACAATGACATAGTGTGAAACTGAGACAGCGGATTTTGTGACACGAGACTGAGAAGAAACTGTATAGAGTGATGTAATAAAACGGCTATAACATCACTACGGCTGGCCAGTTTTGTTTGATGTACCTGTACTAAGCTTTATTTCTTTCACTAAAAATTCTCTTTATTATTTCAATAATAGCTCCCATTTCAACAGAAATTTTAAATGTTGATTGTTCCATAATAACTCACACAAGAATTTGTTGTGATTGTGTTTTGTCTCATCATAGTGGGGGTTGTTTCACTGTTTAATGTAGCTAAGCTGATGTTACAGTGGCCATGTTGATGTTATTATAAATTATAAGTCATTACAAATAGGTCATATCCATTACCGGATGTACTATGTTTAGATATCTTCCAGCGCCGTAGGATAAGTTATTGACAAAAGCCTCTACTTCCGGTCCTTTGGTAGCCATTCTGACGTAAGACCACTCTTCATTGAGACTGAGACATAGGACAGGTCTTGTTGACATTGACAGAGACATAAGACATGTCTTGTCGACATTGACATGATCAGACAGTGTGACTTGGGACTAACAGTAACACCAACCATTCTGCTAGCTTTCGCTTTTTGAGACATCGTTGTTTGAGGTGAGAAATTTTCAGCTGGTTATAATTACCTGGAACCAATTAAATTCTAAGCGTGCAGCTCAGTGTAATAATAATAATAATAATGATAATAATAATAATAATAATAATAATACTTTATTGATCCAAAGAAGGAAATTACATTCTTGTCCTCATACAAAAAGTTTAAAAAAATCATAATAATACATATATATATATATCATCATTAAAATTGCAAAACAGTAATGCAATAGTATCATAAGGAAGGAATAGTAGTATGACATTCACATGTGTAGGATATACAACCCCCTCCCCCCTTCCTCCACACACACACCCGACACATCTCAACTGACCCCACACACACGCCCTCGGTCAAAGCTCATTCATCCATGCTCAACCCCCTATGTCCATATGTTTTGATAAATACATCACAAAAATGCGTAGGATATGTATATGTAAGATACATAATGTATACATTTAATTGTAGTCCAATTGATGTACGTAATATATGAAAGGTCTTTCTAAACAACCAAAAAAGAAAAACTCAGAATAGTGTGACATTGCTTTACAAACAAAGGAAGTAGAAAATATAAAACGATCCCCCAATGACCACAAAAAAAGATAAATATTAGCTAAAATTTTTGTGAACGTTGTATGGTGCTTCCCTACAAAGTTATATGCCTGCTGTCCCTTGTACATGTCATGTCTAAATAAAGTAACAGGTTTGTACAAAAAGTTGTATGGATAATTTGGTGAAATGAAAATTATACAAGCCTAGAAAAGACCTGGACATATCTAAATCTGGCTCGAGAGTCAAATAAGATAAGATGTCTTTATTTGTCCAAAAGGAAATGTAAAGGTAAATGAAAGACATTTATTAAGGCAGATCGTATTAAGATCTTCAATCCTTGAATATATATATTCATTGTGGCATAGTGGTTTTAAGCAATGCAACAGGAAGTCATCGATATGGGTTCAAAGCCTGGAATGAACTTCTTTCTTTTCACCTTTTAGGTGTAGGGGTCATGACAAAAAATTAGGGCTTGGGTTTCCTTCTTGATTTTTGTTTTTGTAGACGGTTTTTACAGTCAAATGCCAAATTTAGAACACAAATTTATGTCTTCCAGGATAGAATTATTATAGATTTGCTAGGAATCCAATGATTTGACCTACAGCAAAATTGGTATTTTTGATCTATGCAGACTTGGTAAAAGTAAGGTGTGCAAGGAGAGCAATACAGCATGCAAACTGTCGCACTATGATGTAAAAACCTAGAAAAATCAGGACTTTACTCGTCAGCGCTATCCTGCACTCAATTCTATGGGTACTTTAGTGTGTTTTGTTTTTGTCAAAAGGATTTGATAAAAAGTGAATGGAAAAAATGCTTATTTTGGTCTTTTGCTTTTTTTATTCTGGTGTATACCCAACTGCCTGATTTATCTTTGTTTTCATAGTGCCTCACTATTGAGTGGCCTCGTTGGCCTAGTGGTTAGGTTGCCAGATTTGGGACCGCGAGGCCTGGGTTTGAATCCTAACAATGCTGTGTCGGATGTTGTGTTCCTTGGGAAAGACGTGTAACACACATTTACTGCACTCCACCCAGGTGCAAACGGGTACCAGAACCAGCTTTTGAGTAAAAACCTGTGACAGACTAGCGTCCTGTCCAGGACAGGAGGTGATTATTATTCACCTGTTCCACTTCATGCTATAGAAACGGGGATAAGCTTGAGCTCTATGAGCTGCAAGGCCCTTGAAGGAACTGTTCTTAATTATTTCTTTATTATTTATCCGTATTTACTGGGGTTTTTTATAAGTTTAGTTATATATTGCTTTGTTGTAGGGGTCAATAATATTAATAATATTCCTGTCCTTTACACACTTTTTATTCTGAAATGAGTGAAATATCTCTTCTTAAATTTCGATTGTTGAGGATGTCCCTAAATATTATATGATTTGATTTTTTCTCAGATCCCAGCCGCATGATAATTATTGACTCAAGGCTTTCAGAATGGAGAATGCGGTTGTCTCATGTGTGACGGAAAGACTGGCCGTGAAATCGGTCTGTGCTGCTGACATTTTGCAGAATGTGATGTCATTAGCAAAAGAGTTGGAAGTGTTGAACAAGCGTTTAACTCGCTACATCAGTCAGATTCAACTTCTTCTGACATGGCGTCGTGGTACAGCGGCCCTGAAGATGGCGGGTTCAGCGGCCAAAACTGTTGCTTCACTTATGGTCTTAGCTGCACCGTTGCATCCCAAGCTGAGGATAGCTTTGTGCGTAGGACAGAAATTGTGGAGACTGGGAGCTGGTCTGAAGATACTTAACATATTTGCAAATATCATAAGAGACATATGGCAAAATGGCTGCCGAAAATGTCTGCTAGAATTTGCACACACTGCGGCTTCCTTGACCAGAAACATTGGAGTTTTCGGAGAGGTTGTCAAGGATTTACAGGAGACTTCTCGAAATATGAACTCAGAGACAAACCTTGAAACTCCACGTCAGTTGTTCAATGTCATAAAAGCGTTTGTCCCTAAAGCCCAGCATATTTATGTTGCTCATGTTTCCAGCATGATTTTTGGAGGCAACAGATATTCTCCTTTGTTTGACTTTGTATCTCTCGTGTCCGACCCAGCCAACCAGTCTTTGTCTATGCAACTTGTTAGGGAACTGGAGTCATTGAATTTCATGGAATTCTCACAGGAATCTGATTCTAAGTCCTTGGTGGTGGTTAGCTCTCTCCTCCACGTCAGCCGAGAGCTTCTTGATTTTCTTGACGGTTACCACCAGTTCACAGACAGAGACTGCACCTTTCTTCGTGAGTGTTTGGTGAAACTCACACATGAATCAACAAGCATTTTGAAAGTCGTCACATTTCTAGTCAGCCTGAGTAAGGCAAACACGAGAAAAACCCCCATAGAGAGTGACACATCCATACTTAATACTCCACGTCAAATACCAAAAAGAAGCTGAAGCTGTAGAAATGGAAACTGTGTCAGAAAACACGGAGTGCTCTGAGTGCGAGCAGTCCAATCAATGCTCAGCGAGTGACACATCCATACTTCATACTCCACATCAAATACCAAAAGAAGCTGAAGCTGTAGAAATTGAAACTGTGTCAGAAAGCCCGGAGTGCTCTGAGTGCGAGCAGTCCAATCAATGCTCAGCTATTGAGTCGAATGTTATGGAGGTGGACACAAATACCTGCTTACCTGCTGAGGCTTGCCAAAGTATACAAAACGATGATACAGAACATGTACGGGACAAAGTCAGCAATGCCGAAACAGGACAGGGGCGTAGTAGAGCACCGATTTTGACACAAACCTTTTCAGCGCTATCCAATTTAATGAAAAGGAGCGGCTCTGCTTTACTTTCTAACCAGAGGAAAAACTCCAAAGAGGCAACTTCACAGTTTCAAGAAGGAACTGATCAAACTAGAATTTGATCTTGGACAATCACTGAGTGAGAGTGATGAGTGGTGCTGATTAACTATTTAATATAGGCTTTTACAAGCATGTGTTTAGTTATGTTATTAGATCTGAATTATCGCTTTGTTTTTCCTTGTTGAGTTATAACTTATAGTTAACTCATCTCACTTTCTCAATGTTATTTGTCTGCATAAGTCCACAGTCACGTCTTTATAGTCTGAATACTTCCGTTCCAAGCGATTTGTCTGGATTATCGAGACATTTGGATGACACATTTCGAATCAGCAAATGGTCTCAAAACTTACACTTACAGTAATGAAGGCCTCATGTATTTTACGGGGCACAGAGCACAAGATGCTGTTCAGCACTGGCCAGAACTCTTTCTCTCTCACTTTCTGTCACTCAATTGAATTTTATAGACCTAGCTTAGAATAATACTAGTAATAGAATCTATGCTTTGCTTATTAATTAGCTTTATAATGGGGTCAATAGTCATTAACTTGATTAGCTTTCTTATTATAGATTGTGATTATTAATAAGGGCATTTTATATTATATTCCATATTTAATTTCATAGAGATACATTAGCGGGTGAAAGAATGTACTCATCTAAGATTAAACAATTGTGTCTTTGTGACACTTTCCTTGAAGCCAATTGGTAGAGGGCAAAAGACGGGGAGAAAGAGAAAACCTCAATAAAATGAAATGGAAGTCTCTATTATGCGAAAATCCCCAACCACAATTTCACATCGGAGTCTAAGGGGAGAAAATTATAAAAAAAATTTTCCCTGGCTATTTCTAGGTTTAGCACATTCTTCTTTTTAGTTTGTAGCTAAAGAAAATTATTTCTTTTATCCATCTCACAATCACAGAGTTTGCAACTTTAAAGATAAGGATGGATTTAATAGTCCATATCCTTGCATACGTGCAGGCTCAACGGCTGTACATCAGTTATCTCCCAGCTGGCCATTGCATTTAAAGTCCTTCTCAACTCTTTGGGGGAGTATACAGTATGCAAGCCTGTACGGCTTTTCATACCCAAATTCTGACAAGATTTTTTCTACCTATAGCTGGGTATTCATTGACACCAGAGTCAAGTGAGGAGCGTAAAGTGAAGTACCTTTCTTAAGACTACAACGTTGTAACACATCATGTGTTTGTTTTGCATGTATTGGTGGAGTTGCTACTTATTTTCACTTATCACTCTTTATTAAGATATTATGTTGAGGTACGTTTTTTGATATACATATATAATATGATGATGATGATATAGAGAGAAATCTACACTTTGCACTGGAAAAGAAATAGCATCATGGAAATAAGAACAAGGAAACATTCATGTTGTCTTGTCTTGGATTTTTTAAAGAGCTGCCTGCCTCTTTAACTTTAAGTTTTTATGACCTTATGACCGTATATATATATATGGTATGGTAGGCCTACATGTGTTATGTTCATTGTGCTATGAGTGCTCCTGGTCTTCTAAAATAAATTTTGTCTTGTTGATAAGTTTTTACTCAGTGCATCATTAGATTAAAGGAGTGAGTTTTTTTTTATTATAGAGTTTTGATTTGTTTGTATTATTTTTTTACAATTTTTTTATACAGAAATTTGTTACGATTGCTACCAATCACTACCATAAGATGTTTTTCCCAAACTAATCAAAATTTGAATAATTGAAGTACAGACTATGCCATTTATCTGTTGATTTATAATATATTAAAAACCGTTGACTTTCCAAGAAGATGTAATTGTAATAGTTGATTTGATTTTTCAGTAATTGTGTCCATGTGTCAATATGTAGTAGGCTAGATGTTACACACATACTTGTATATAAGGACAGTGTAATCAGAATCTGTGAGAAATCACAACTTGCTTGTTATCAATTCTAATTCTCGGTTGTGATCAACTATACTGTGAAGGAGCTCCATTGTTTAAAAACAAAATCAAATGCATTTTACATATCCAGCGCGTAGCCTAGAGGAATACAGGCTAGCACATGCCCATTATAAGGCCTGTCCATTGTTATAATACTTACTTAATACATATTTAATACGGTGTATTATTGGCTTTGGAGTACTGAGTACTGGGAATAGATGGTGTATGTCTGTGTAATGTAATGTTACAATAATAGGATAGGCACTCAACTTTATATATGGCTACAATGTACAGTAATTAATAACATTGCATGTTTGTGTCTGTAAGTGTAAGTAGTGTGAGCAGGCACAGCACGGCACAGTGCTTCGCTCGTTACCAGTACTACCTACCACCACCCATGGTGTCAATCTTTACCTGCCCATTCAATTCGGCAAGTCATGTAGGCAAAGGCTAAATCTACATACAGTGTGGATTCTTTCACACGTTCCCTGCATGCTTAAGCGTAAGCCCTTTCCTTTTGTTTTTACTTTTAGTTCTTACTCCCGCAAAACATCTTCTCTTCGTAATAACAAACAACAACAACAACAAACACACAAAACTAAAACCATTATCGTACCATTATCGTATCTCATGTTAATTTATTATGCATCCTCCTAAGCAAAGCAGTCCTGTTCCTTGTGTTTTGAGAAGGGACATAACTGCGTGGTTGCAGAAACAAATCTGCCTCAGGTTTGGGTTAGATTTTTTAATCCCCTGGCCTCCGTTAACAGCAACCCGGCTTGTTTCTTATGGTCCCGAGGTGTTGACCGTAAGCGGGTTCCACTGTAGCGTAGTGAATCACCTGGGTTGGTGTTTACACATCGTGTGGTGTAGCCACTTGTGTCCAACATAAACTGATGACATCAGTCTTCCGTCTTTCCTTCTGTCACTTTCATTTCAAAGATGTCTGCCTACTGTCTGTCTGTCTGTCTGTTTCCTTTTCTCTCTCTCTCTCTCTGTCTGTCTGTATCTCGCTCTCATTAAATATACAAAAAAGACAGTGGGGTCCGCTTAAGATAAACTCATTGGTACCAAGCAGAACGTGAAAGTGAAAGGTTTATCTTAAAACCATTTATCAAGGGAAGTAATAAAGATCATGTCAGAATTCTGCACACCAAGTTATTTATACTTCATGCATTGCCCCCTTGATATTTTGCCAATACTAAATAACGTTTGCAGTGAGTATTTAGTATTGTATAATATTTTTAATTATTCGTTTGTTTGTGTGTTTGTTTTGTTGGGCTTTTTCCCCTCTCATTTATTTTTCACAAACAGGATGCAAAGGGCATGGATAGATTTATCTTAACACTAATAGTAATAGTAGAACATTTTTTTTATAGCGCCTTCCACCGAAACCTCAAGGCGCTTTACAATACAAGTTGAAATATACTTAAACTTAAAAAGATACA
Organism: Doris montereyensis; assembly: GCA_037039925.1. Taxonomy (NCBI): domain Eukaryota; kingdom Metazoa; phylum Mollusca; class Gastropoda; order Nudibranchia; family Dorididae; genus Doris; species Doris montereyensis. The sequence goes on along the minus strand of JAXRKP010000757.1, from coordinate 100,945 downwards.
TTCAAATTTCAATGTTGCATTCCAAACACACTCACGCTGATAAAACATTATGAAAATTGGGCATCGTATACATTTCAATTGAATCGTTTACAGAAGGTATTTCCTAAAGTGATGTGTTTTTAGTAGAATATTTCAAGACTGGTTTCAAGTCTCATAGATAGAGTAAAGCATTCCATATGTGTGGTCCGATTTTGCTAAAGCTTCTATATCTGAAAATGAAATGTTTCAAGGGAGTTTTTGGAATTGTCAATAAGTTAGAATTTTGAGATCTTAGCGCACGGGGCGGTTCATATGATGAAGAGCAGATCTTGAATTTGAATGTAGATAGGGGCAACAGACTGCAGCGATTTGTAACATATATTATATATATATATATATATATATATATATATATATATATATATATATATATATATATATATATATATATATATCTTGTAATCGATTCTTGCCCTTACTGGAAGCCAGTGAAGAGCTTTCAACAAATCTCTGGAACTAATGTCGAATCCGGTCTTCCCAAGAACCAGCCTTCCGCACAATTCTGTACCCTTTGGAGCTTTCTTATCCTTGTATCTGTGAGACCTGCAAAAGGAGAGTTGCAATAGTCCATTCGGGACAAAACTAAGGACACAACAAGCGTTTTAGTTTTTGATAGATTCTTGTGAGAGCAGAGATTTCATGTGTGAAATCTTGCGCAGCTCATCGTACATTATTTTTACAGTGTGTCCAATTTGGTGGTCCATTGAAATTGTGTTGTCAAGAAAAACTCCCAGACATTTCACCGAATTTGAAAAGGATAAGCTTACGTTAGCAATATCAATGGATTTGAGGTCTATTTTTAATTTTTATTTTGAGTCCGTGGAAAATAAAAGAACCTCAGTTTTTTCCTCGTTTAGCTTTAGTTTATTTTTTGTCATCCATGATTTGAATGATAGACAGACTGCACCTTTCAATGTTCACTTTGAGTGAATCAAGATGTCCTAGAGATAGACCTTCGTAAAGCTGGATGTCAGTCATCTGCATACATGTGATAATTAGTGTCATGTTTTCTAATGACCTGACTCAAAGGCAGAGTTTACAAAGTGTATAAAATTGGGCCGAGAATGGAAAATTGGGGGACACCGTACTTTATGATTAATCCGATATGCTGATTGTCTCGATGAGGTTGTTCAGATGTAAATGCTTTTTTTCAGTTGCGTGAGTACTACTTTTTCTAAAATTTTAGAAATGAAAGAAAGATTAGACGCTAATTTTTCAATTCTTCTGGGTCAAGGTTATGTTTTTTGAGAAGTGGAGTAACAATAGCCGATTTGAAGCAGTCAAGGACAACGCCTGTCTTAAGAGAATAATTAATTATGTCTGTAATGAATGGAGCTATGCGATCGAGACATTTCAACAGAAGATTTGTGGGAATCGGGTCGGGGACATGATTTTGATGAGGATTACAGAATCAAATGTGAGACTTCTGAGACTAGTGAGACAAATACATACATGTATCTAAAAACAGTAAAAAGAGAGCGATCATAATTTTCCGTGAATGGTTCAATATCAGAATCAGAAGAATCCTCGTCATGGTGGTTTAAATCTTGCCTAATTTCAGAGACCTTATCCATAAGGAATTGGCCAAAACACTTGGTGAGTTCTTCAGATGAAAACTTTGTGGGAAGAGGTGACACATTACAGATTCCTTTCAATTCGTTTGCAATGGTAAAAAGGGTCTTGGTGCTTTTTATATTTAGTTATTTTATCTTCCATGTAGTTTCTTTTTTCATTGACTTTTTTTTTTTCAACCGATTAACGCTGTCTTGGTAGGTCTTCCGATGAGCAGCGAGTTTTGATTTTCTACACGTCTTTCAGCAGCACGTCGACATTGCTGAACTGTTATTATTACTCTGTCTGTGAGCAATGGCGCCGATGGTCTCTCATTGACCGACCTTTTCCTGAGAGGCACGTGCTTATCTAAGGCATATATATTTCAAAACAGCATTGCATAGTTCAGCTTGATCTACATTTTATATGTCGCTCATATCAAAAAGACTGTCCTGGTTTGTTTGAGTGAAATTTGATATGTCTAGAGACAATCGATTTCATCTTGGTATATGTGATGATTTCGGTGTGTCAATGTAGAAGGAGATGACGAAATGGTAGGAGTTAAGTGGGCCGGTGGACAGTATTATCTCTTTGACTTCAACGTCCAAGTGTGTTGATGACTCGATGATTTGGTGTACTTGGTGATTGGCGAGTAAGGTTCTCATGTGTCGTACGTTAGCGTCGTATTGTTCGTCAAAGTGGATATTAAAGTCATCAAGATGGACGAAGCGATTTGATGCCGCTGTGGTGTTCTTGAAGAGGTCGGCACAATCTTCTAAAAACAATTAATGTGTTATTTTATTGGATGTGGAAGGCGGAGGCGGAGGGGGGGGTGATATATACACACAAAAGTTGTATTAAACGCGACCACTTCTAAAATTTCAAAAGAGCTGAAGGTGTGCGTCTGTTCTTGGATTTGGATGGTATACGTGTTTTTTCTTTGTAAATAAGGCAAATGCCTCCGCCACATCCGTGACCTCTCGGCTGGCTGTGATGTCTGTAGCCACATGGAGTCACCCCTTGCATAATTACCTCATCGCCATCATCACGGAGTCATGTTTCTGTGATGAAAACGATATCAGGTCACGTGTCTGCGATGAGGTCGTGGACAAGTGTATCACGATTTACCCACATCGCTCTTATAATTTACCCACATCGCTCTTTTACCCACATCGATTTACCCACATCTCTCTTACGATTTACCCACATCTCTCTTACGATTTACACACATCGCTCTTACGATTTACCCACATCTCTCTTACGATTTACCCACATCGCTCTTACGATTTATCCACATCGCTCTTACGACTTACCCACATCTCTCTTACGATTTACACACATCGCTCTTACGATTTACCCACATCGCTCTTACGATTTATCCACATCTCTCTTACGACTTACCCACATCTTCCTCACGATTTACCCACATCGCTCTTACGATTTACCCACATAGCCCTTAGGATTTACCCAGATAGCTCTTACGATTTACCCACATAGCTCTTACGATTTAACCACATTGAGCGTTGTCTGTCTGTGTTTTGGTGGTTGGTTTGTGATTCTGGTCGTGTCTGCTTGTTGTCTGTTCACATATCTTAGGCTTCTCTACTCTCGGAGCAGTTTGGGGCGTGAGGAGAAGGGACGGCGAGGAGCGACACGCGTGAACTGGGTTCTTGGTTGAAATTAAAATTAGAATTGTTAGGTCTACTGTAGCGAGTTTGGTAGGCCGGAAGTGGTTGTTGATACTGCTGGTACACGTAATTGTTGTTTTGATGACTAATCACCAGACTGACGAGGCTCAATATGGCTGAGGTGAGAACAATCGGATACATTCCAAAAATGAGAGAAGTAAAAATTAAAAGTTCAAATTAAAGGATAAATATTTGATAATAACCAGTCACAAATATTTCAAATCACAGGCAAGTTGATAAACACTTTGATGCACTGTAAAAGGTATGTAGGTAATCCACGAAACAGGCTTTAACAATCCAAAAAGTAAGAGCGAAGCAAATAAGCGGCTGGTGAGACGGAACACACAACACAGAAATCGACACTTGACAGTGTTTATCTTAAAAGCATTATTCATAAATTTCATTGACTACAAATTACAAAGAAGGAAATATTTGGGATCGAAGGAAAAAAGTTTATCTTATCTGATTGTTTATTTTTAAAATGGACTCCACTGTATTTATGTTCTAGAAGTAGAATATAAAATAGACAATCAACATAAATATTTTGGTCTACCAAACTCACGTTTCATTCACTTGCTTTTCTACTAGTGGTCAGTGGTTGGATTCGATAAACAACTCTGTTTTGTTGCTGAACGTTAGACAATGTAAGTAGCGGTGCATTACGGGTATTCAGTCGTCTTCTTTCTCCCCTTCTTCTCCTTCCCAACTCCTTCTATTCTTTTTCGTTCCTTTTCTTTTTCATTGCATTTACTGGCTCATTTTATGCCCCTGTACGTATTTTTCTGTGATTTTATATTTTGATTGGATTTACCAATATCCGCAACTAAGGCGACCTCGAGGGTTTTGGTAGGATTTTTAATTTTGCCCGGACTGCCATGTAAACAGCCAAGGGATCTTTAACGTGCACAGAGTGTTGATCTGTACAAGGGACCTGCAAGTTATCGTCCGTCTCCGATGGGACTAGGTGTCGATCCACCTACCTGGGCCAGGGGGTAGATTTTGCTCGAAAAACTCGATAACATTTTTTAACCGTCGGCGGGGTTCGAACCCACTACCTTTTGGTTTTGAAAGGCCAACACCTTACCTCTGGACTACCGAATCCCCAAAGAACACACCGTCACCCGGTACGCAGGGAGACTTTGTAGTCTAGAGGCAAGGTGTCGGTATCTCAACTAAAAGGTAATGGGTTCAAACCCCGCCAACCGTGTGTGTCTGTTTTTTTTATTTGATTCGATTTACCCACATCCACAACTACGGTGATCTTGGGGGTTTTGGTAGGATTTTAAATTTTGCCCAGACTGCCCTGTAAACGTGTAAACAGCCAAGTGATCTTTAACGTGCACAGAGTGTTGTGATCTGCACATGAGACCTCCTTTTTATCGTCCGTCTCCGATGGGACTAGGTGTCGATCCACCTACCTGGACGAAGGAGGGAGGGAGGGGGCGGGGGTACATTTTACTCGAAGAAAATCGAGAACTTTTTTCAACCGTTGACATACTCGAACCCACTACCTTTTGGTTGAAAGGCCGACACATTGCCTCTAGACTACCGAGTCATCCCCCGCCCCCCCTCCCCCGCTCTTAACCTCTATGTATGTAGGCTAACACATTTGATTTCTCTGAAGACTTTCATAGGAAAGTTACCAGGAACATTCAACTGAATGACACTGACAAGATGGTGCCCCTCCGTTGATTGCTTACCTTATCGTGGTGGAGGGGCTTAAGGGCCCACTCAAGGTCCAAACCAAGTGGCAACCAGATCACCCATACCCAGGCGGACCGGAATGTTTTGAGTAACGGTTCCGTCGGGTGACTTAATAAATATGGGGAGGCTCTCGTTACCGGTAGTCGAATTTTCTCTGTCCTCCCTCGTGTTGGGCGGGTCATCTTCCCCGAGGTGGCCCGTCTGCGAGTAGAAAAAAGGTGCGAGACCCAGGGTTCTTTGAGACTCGCTTACGTGAGAGGGTGGTTGTAAAAATAATAAACCACAACTTACCCCGAAGCCATCTGAGGCCGTAAGCTTTGAGTCTCCGTTACAAGGGTTTTCAAAAATAAAACTCTAACGATAAAAATCTCTTCAAAAGATAAGATAAGACAAGATGATGCCAGCCCGGTTCTAGTGATACAGTGTAGGGCCTACATCGTATTCTAAATTTGAATGTTGGGGTTAGGGGATGGTGGTGGTGTTAGGAATTGTCAATGTGCATGTGAGAGTTACAGATAAAGATGGATTTATAATCCGTATTCCCGCACATGTGCAGGCTTACCGACGGTACATCCTTTATCTCCCAGCAGACCATTTCATTCAGAGTCCTTCTCAACTCCCGGGGACATCATACAGTACACACGCCTGTTAGGGTTAGGCTTTTCGTGCTAACACTCAGACAAGATCTTTCTCTCCCTATAGCTGGGTACTCATTCACACATGAGTCAAGTGAGGAAATTCGAGTGAAGTACCTTTCCTAAGAGTATAACGTTGTGAACCCCCCCCCCCCCCCACTCCTCGTGATTACCAGCTCACAACACTACAGTTTAGCTACATCACCTCATGTAGATGTTTTCCTTCTTTTCACTCTTACCACTCCTATGGGAGCAAACCTAGTCTCTTCCGCTTCCTTATTGAAAGTAAAGAAGAAGAAAAAATTCCCTCAAACTCAAAGCCACTAATTATAGCCCATCCAACCGGAGCTTATCCCGGTTTCTATAACGTGAACGTGAAGCGGAACAGGTGACAGATGATACGTGTTGTAATCACCTCCTGGCCAAGACGCTAGTCTGAAGCTGCTTCTTACTACCAAGCTAGGGTTTGCATCCATTTGCACTTGGGTCGAGTGAGGGCGTCGGAGCTAGCTGTGCTAAGATCCGAACCCCTGGAAGTCAGTCGAGTTTCTATTCAGAGGGCAGGAGCAGGAGAGTAGAATGTTACCGGTACTCGATTATAAATTTTTTAAATTTTAATCTATATTACATGGAAAGAGCAACAACTGAGTAGTAATAACAACCACAACAAAACTACTACTACTACTACTACTACTACTACTACTACTACTACTACTACTACTACTACTACTACTACTACTACTACTACTACTACTACTACTACTACTACTACTACTACTACTAATAATAATAATAATAATAATAATAATAATAATAATGATGATGATGATGATGATGATGATGATAATACTAATATTTAAAAAATTATAATAATAGTAATAGCAATAATAATAATAATAATAATAATAATAATAATAATAATAATAATAATAATAATAATAATAATAATATTAATAATATTAATAATGATAATGATAATAATGGAGACCATGACGGATGTATTTGTTGCATCAGAGCTCCTATAGATACTTCAGAGCAGCCTGGAGACAGCATGAGAGTAGAATATAGAAGATAGGCATTCATTTAAGTCATGGAACAAAGTCAACAAGGCCATGCACATTTGTTTATCACGAAATGACTGGGACAAAGGTTCACTGTCATTACCGGTTTATCTTTATCATTTATCTTTTTCAGAGATTATATAGATCGTATGACCTTTAAATGCCCCATACATCTCAAAATAATCATTGAGTTTTAAAAATGATTGAACATATAGTAATCAATAAGAACAATGCACATTCTTTCATCATACAAATATTTTAAAGTATAGAGCTCCATATCAGTGGCTTTTTTTAAAATAATGAAAACTGTTTGCAATGTTTGTTTTGAACAATAAATTATTCCATGATCTGACTGTTAATAACGAAAACAATTATGTCTCACAGAAGTAGAATCTTTCCGAGTAAAATTCACATGAGAATAGTTGAAAAATGATTTATAATCAATGCTATCTATGTTATGAACAATTTTATACAATTGGATAAGATTTCCACGTTTTCTTCTGTATTTTGGTGAGGGGAGTCGAAGAAATTTCAATCTTATTTGCATATCACCATGTTCCAATGCTCTCAATAACCTTGTCGCTCGTTTTTGTATTTTTTCTAAAAGAAATGATTGCCGTTGAAATAAAGGGCTCCATATACAATTTCCATATTTCAGTATGGATGGAATAACAGTTTTATAAAGTGTAAGAAACATGTTTACATCCATATATTATACTCTATTTTTTGCCTTATTAATGCATTCATGAATATGTTCATCTAAATTCAAATTCTTAACAAAGATTACACCGAGATCCTCTTCTGACTCTACAAAAGACAATTCACTGAATCTGTTGGCGTCATCAAAATATGAAATCATAGGGTTATTTTTACCAAAATACATGACTTTACATTTGGAAATATTGAAATCCAATTGCCATTCTTTAGGGAACATCTAAACAAAGAGTATAAATCATTTTGCAATACCTGATAGTTTTCAGTCTGGGAATACATTTTTGTATTATCCGTAAAAAACATTTCACAAGTAGAATTTATTGTATTAGGAATATCATTTATATATAGTATAATTAAGAGAGGCCCTATCACACTGCCCTGGGGAATACCACTTTTAACGGGTTTAAAGTCAAAACCTTCATTTTTAATATTTTAACTATTACTCTCTGACAGCGATTTGATAGGAAAGATTTAATCCAACATAATATATCACCATCTATACCGTAAGCCTGACGCTTTACAAAGAGTCTTTCATGGGGTACTGAATCAAAAGTCTTGCGAAAATCCAAATATATAATATCAATATTATTTTTATCCTCAATATATTTAGTGAAATCTTCCATAACCTTCAATAGTTGGGTCATACACGAACGTTTACTGCGAAAGCCATGCTGACATTCAAATAACATATTGTAAGATTCAAGAAAAGTCATTATGAAGTCCTTTAAAATGGATTCAAGTATTGTACATATGATACATGTTAGACTGATTGGGTCTTTCCTTCTGAAAAAAAAATCAGCTGTAGCATTAGCTATTTTCCAATCATCTGGTACAATTCCTGTTTTTATGAGAGTTATTGAAAATAATAGAAAGAGGAAAACTTATTTCATTAGCAACCTCTTTCAATAATTGTGGATGGAGACAGTCAGGTCCCATACTTTTCGTAACACCCAGATTAATATTAATGATAATATGATAGAAATCCGTCGGATTAAATAAAGCAAACAACTCCCCCCCCCCCCCCAAAAAAAAAAAAAAAACCACCCAAAGCAA
>JAXRKP010000757.1:70000-85000 GCA_037039925.1 Doris montereyensis | reverse complement strand
GAAATAATGTGAGTGAGAGAGAGAGAGAGAGAGAGAGAGAGAGAGTCTGAGTTCACGATGTTTCTCTTCGCTTCTTTCTTCTTCAAACCTTTCGCCTGTTCTGGATCTCACGGACTGACAGACAAAACTTGTCACGAAACCTGAAACCGAAACCAGTCGACCTGTGATAGTGCGAATGTTAGGATTGCCGCGGCCTTTATCGGAAATTCAAAAAGAAAGAAAATTAATAAGAAGAAAGAAATGCAACCTGCCGTGGCTTTGTCTGGAGGGAGAATATGCATTATTTGTCAAAACCACAACACTAAATTGACAATTAGGCCTCCCCTTCTAGATCTACTGACCGTTTGTCAAGTGAGCTTGCATCAGGCAGAGGCGATCTTATTCTGTGGTCTGTAAGTGTGTTGTTGTTATTGTGTTGACTCCCAGTTGTGAGCAAAGGAAGGGAAGGCAAGCTAGATCTAGATTTTGTAAGAGGATTGGTGGATTTCTTTTCAATAGGATTGTGCGGCTTATATCGTAATACGTGGAGGACAACGATTGCATCCATCACGAGATCAAAGGTTTGTGACGTGACTTGAATTATAATGCGACTGTTGACGTGATTCGAATCATTAAGGTTGTTTGTTTGTGTTATGGTTTGAGATTTGATGGACGGGGAGACGGGAGGGGGAGGGGGGGTAGAGGGGGAAGGGTGGGGGGGGGTTGAGGAGGACACAGGAAACTCAGAAAAGGCAACTGACTGTAGGAAACGGATCTTTTTATTTTTTTCGGCATCGTTTTGATTGATATTCTGTGTATACAGTAAATCTATATATTTTGTAAGTTTATAAGTTTAGCCTATGTAAGCAAGTTTAGTAATTACCATCATAAATAAGTAAGTAGGTAAGTATGTAAGGAAGTACGTAAATAGGAATAAGCATGTTTGTATGTATGTATGTACGTATTCTCTAGTCTAGATTCATTCTATATTAAAATGAGAACAATTTTAATACCCTCAGCCATTTTCTCCAACAGACGCACATACATACATACAACCCACACACACACACACACAAACACACACGCGCGCGGCACACACATAATGTACTCTCATTCCTTTTTGGTCAGTATTCAAAAAAATAAATGTCCTTCTAGATCAATCCATATTAGAACTTGTGGAGTGGGTCAAACATAGAGTATAACACCAAAATTTATCACCTGCATTATCACCTGCTGCTCCTATCTGACAATACAATGTCATTGATCACCTTTGGGATCACAGCAGATGAACCTAGATATATAATATGCTAGGTAGATCTGGTATCCGATAATAATAATAATAATAATAATAATAGGGAATAATAAAAGAAATATCTCAAAGTTTAAAAGTACACTGGGTGAATGCCGATTTCACTCCATATTTGACGTTGTATAGATTTACGTTATAAAAAAGTGTCATTCCGAAGTTTACTGTTGTTATTGTTATTATTATCATTATCATTGTAATAGTCTAGATTATATTATCAGATTATCCACATTTTATATTTGATTTTATCCACCTTTTGTTAACACGTTTTGTTTGTTCTTATTTATTTTTTAATCCACACTCTAAGACTAATGTAAACATTGTATTTTTCTTTCTCCACCTTCCCATTCCAGATCCAAACGGATGCAGACTAGGCTTTATAAAGTAACTATCAACTCCCTCAGATCATCAACAACAACAACAGCAACAACAAAAAGTCAACTATTAGTAACGATTGACGTAGGACTCAACAACAGATTAGCTTTAGATCTAAACACTTTTGTGAAACTGTCTGGGACTTAAACTTATTTCTTCTACCCGTGACGTTCCTTTCTTTTCCCATATGTGAAGTTGAAATACTCTGGAAATCTGATTGTGCAGCTTTTATTCACAGACGAAGAGGCTGACAAAATCCGTCCATTCAGATAGAGGACAGAAGTACTTAATCCTGACCGTGCATCCTATTACTATTTTCGGTTTGTCAGTCTGTCAATTATAATGGAAAATGTTACATTCTTTGTCTTACTCATCAAGGTGTATTATTATTATTTTTTTATTATTATTATTATTATTATTATTATATATTATTATTATTATTATTATTGTATGAACATAAATTAAACGTCGGCTTACATCGTCCAAACATGCCTCTTAATAGAAGCCATCTGAAGAAGAGGGTGGATCTGCGCGTAACGATACCAGGAGTGTCGCCATGGCATTCTGTCCTCAATACAGAAAAGCACAAGGGCAGACGACCGTCCATTCTGAGCAATGGCTACCTTTATGATGTCACACTCAGACAGACAGAGGCTCGACAGAGCCGTCACAGGTGAAAATCCAGAATGCTTTGACGAGTTGGATTTGGTGTCGGAATGCTCTTCGCCTTGCAGCTACACACCTGGAAAAATATTTACAACTGTGTGATATTGAACCAACTGACGTCATGGATGACGTGACATTATTCCCTGTGTCATTTTAGTCCTCTGTCATAGACATGGAGGAGGTATCTTTACTAGGCAAGAAGAGGCATCCGTCTTAGAGAGAGAGAGGGGGTATATGTGCCCAGTTTCCGATGCAGGTAAGGAGGCCTTGTGAATGCTCTTGAGTAGAATTTAGGGTTCCCACTACATTTTTTTTTACTTTTTGCTTTTTCTGCCTTAATCTGTCCCTCTCTTGATTTCAACGTTTGTTGTCTGTTAAAGTTGGAGATTAGAATTGAGATTCTGTTGTCTGTCTGTTAGATATTAAAGAGAGAGCTCTCAGAGAGAGAGAGAGAGAGAGAGAGAGAGAGAGAGAGAGAGAGAGAGAGAGAGAGGGGGAGAGAGAGAGGGGGAAGCTCTCTCAGGGAGAGAGAGAGAGAGAGAGAGAGAGAGAGAGAGAGAGAGAGAGAGAGAGAGAGAGAGAGAGAGAGAGAGAGAGAGAGAGCTCTCTAATCTCTCTCTTCTCTCTCTCTCTCTCTCTCTCAATTCCAAGGACTAATAATTAATATCATTTATATGTATTCTCTCTCTATTTCTGCTAAGTCTAAAACGCTAGCCGCATGACAATGTGTCTCACTCTCTCTTAAAGGATGTAGTCTTTGGGAAAATATATCCATACGTGTATTATATCCATTGTAAAAGAGTGACATATTGCTAACTGAATCTCATCTATCCTCTTGTAAACAAAACATAATGTAAATTGAATAAATCTAAGTGAACTCAAAATGTCTCAATAAAACTAAATATCTGTACTTAGATCATTGTCCCCCCAACCTCTATATCTGTCTAATCTGTCTGTTAAATAAAATCTGATGATTTAAAGTCTCTCTGTCTTTTGGGCAGAATGTCTCTCTCGTTTCACTGAATAAATCTAGATTCTCGGTTGTGTCCTGGGGTCATCTTGATACGTGTATTTCTTCCTCTGTAAAAGAGTGAACATTTTCCAGTCTTGGTCTTAAGGTTTTTCAAATCTCTTAAAGGTTTTGTTACATTTTAAAGCTTGGTCATAATTTTGTAAATACAAAGATGAATAAATCTCTGGTTTCTTTTGTTAAATTTCTCTTAAAACGAAATAAATTGGTCTTTCCAGTGTTGTCGTTTCTTAGTCTCTGCCGTTTAAGTTGAAGTTTCATTTCGTGAACATTGTGTGCCTAGAATTGAATAACGGAAAGGTCGTCTGATTTAAGAAAATCGTGCTCTATGGCTAAAAGGACGACAATTCTTTCCAAAGGCGCTCTGACCACACTCTCTTCTCCCAAAAGCATCTTTCTTTCTTCTATTTTCCCGTGTTTGAGAGTCCAGGGGTCAAGTGGGGGTAATTGAGGTGGGATTTTGAAGTTATTTCTTATTTGTACAATGTTATTTAAATCTCCCACTATTGGATCAACTCTATGTCTTTTTGCCATTCAACTCTTAAGGTTTTGTTACCTTCTCTTCCCTCTCTAAGCCGTTTGTTAAACTGAATCCGTTTCTGGTCTTAAGTTTTTGTCCCACTTTCTTCTGGTTTTCATGAACCGCCTAACCTCTCTATATATCACGTTGTATTATGGAAAGAGTCATACATTCGAGAATGAATTAGAGAGAGAGAAAGATGCGACAGCTTTCCAACTATCATTTTTGCTGTTTTGTTACATTTTGGTTTCTCGCACACCAATACCACCATTCACATACCACACAATTGTAGCAGTGACCAGAGTCAGGGAAACGTCCATCTGGGGGTAAATGGGGGTTTCATTCTTTTCCAAAACCTCGAACTGTACAATAGTGGCTTTAAATCTCCTAAATTGGTGAACACCTGTTCATTTCAGAGAGCACATTGAGGATTAATAAATTCTGCTAGTGGTGGGCCCCCCCCCCCCCCCAATTCTCCCCTCTCGTTTGCCTACCTCCTGTAACTAATCCGAAACTCCCAAAAGCTCTTTTTCCAATTTCTTCACAAAGACACTACATTAACACTACACTACACACCGCTGACTTCTGGGGGTCATCTGCCAGGCATGGGGGTGTCTGATGCGAAGTTTGTTTCAAATGGCACGGTATTTCTACTCAGTTTAAAACAGATGGAGAGATCTTTCTAATGCAGACGAAAATTTTTTCGTCAAACAAACTTCGATTCACCCCATTGCTCGTGCTCTCTCCCATCTCCTCAATTGTAAAAAAAAATTCGTATAAACTTGTCCATCTCTCTCCCAAACTCGCCAACCTGTCGTCTCCCGGCGTGGATTCTCTGCCTCTCGTCTGCCTATTTAGTTTCCCTTGTTCTTAGCGCGCATCTCGAAATCTCCGTTGTCGAAGAATTGTAGCATAAAAGAGTGACCTCTCGCCAGTGCATGTGGCCCGTATTGACAAGAAAATTGCCTTGAACTGAACACAAAGAGTCTATCTGTGCTAGTGAAGGGAGAGTTAGAAAGTTTTTTTTTGCCTAGACGAAAATTTATTTCGATGTGGTCTTCGAAATTCACACAAAGACACTCATTCTTCAAACCTCGCCGTTCTGCCATCTCCGGACTGACCAAAACATTGTCAAAAAAATGAAACCGTTATTTTTTTAACAGTCGAACCTGTTTCCAAGCTCCACTCGTCCATTGCCGTCATTCCCTTTATCGGAATCTTCAAAAAAAAAATTAATAAGAACTAGAAAAATGCTACACTGCCGTGGCTTTGTCTGGAGGAGAATATCTTAGTCAAAGTCAAAACAGTCACTAAATTGACATCCGCTGGTTCTGGATGCTGCGTCACCTGTATTTAGTCCTTGTTCATCAGGCAGAGGCGATCTCTCGTCTGGTCGTTGTCGTTATTATTGTGTTGACTCCCAGCTTGGTGAATATTGACAAAGAAGAAGGAAGAGTAAGCTAGAGAGAAATAATGTGAAGAGAGAGAGGAGCTACAATAGAGAGTTGATGTGGCTTATATCGCTTCTTCTTCTTCAAACAACGATTCTATCTGGATCTCACGGACTGACGTGACAAAACTTGTCACGAAACCTGAAACCGAAAACCAGTCGACCTGTTTGTTTGAATGTTAGGATTGCCGATTTATCGGAAATTCAAAAAAGAAAGAAAATTAATAAGAAGAAAAGAAAATGCAACTGTAGGAAACGTGGCTTTGTCTGGAGGGAGAATATGATTGATATTTGTCAAAACCACAACACTAAATTGACAATTAGTTTATAAGTTCTAGATCTACTGAAGTTTTAGTAAGGTAAATAAGTAAGTTTTATTCTGTGGTACGTAAATAGGTAAGCATGTTTGTATGTTGTATGTCCGTATTCTAGCAAAGGAAGGGGATTCATTCTAGATTAAATTTTGTAAGAGGATTGGTTAATACCCTACAAAAGGATTTTCTCCCATCTCGCTGTGGGTGTGTTGTTGTTATACATACAGGACAACAAGAGGATTGTGCTACAATTTACACGGCTTATAGATCAAACAGAGACACGAATTATAATGCGACTGTTGACGGATTCGAGGCAGTAAGGTTGTTTGTTTGTGTTATGGTCAATACAAAAAATTTGATGGACGGGAGGGGAGAGGGGGAGGGGAGGGAGGGGGAAGGGGTAGGGGGGTCAGGAGGACGTATGAAACACCAAAAAGGCAACTGACTGTAGGAAACGGATCTTTTTATTTTTTTGATCATCGTTTTGATTGATATTCTGATGAACCTAGATATATAATTTGCTAGGTAGATAAGTTTAGCCTATGTAAGCAAGTTTAGTAAGGTAAATAAGTAAGTAGGTAAGTATGTAAGGAAGTAGTGTAGATTTACGTTATATTAAAAGAGAACAATTTTAATACCTCAGCCATTTTCTCCCAACAGACGCACATACATACATACAACCCACTAGATATATCACACACACACATTTTATTTGATTTCAAACACACCTTTACACACATAATGTACTGTTCTCTTTTTCAATACAAAAATAACCTCTAGACTCCATATTAGAACTTGTGGAGTGGGTCAAGGTTTCTCCAAATTTATCACCTTCCATTATCACCTGCTAGCTCTATCTGAAGGACAATGTCATTGATCACCTTTTTATCACAGCAGATGAACCTAGATATATAATATGCTAGGTAGATCTGGATCTAATAATAATAATAATAATAATAGAATAATGTCTGAACTGAGGTTATTTCTTCTACACGGGTGAATTCCGATTCTTTTCCCATATGTGACGTTGAAATACTCTGGAAAGGTCTAGCTTTTATTCACAGATCACTTTGCGTCCATTCAGATATATTATAGAGTAGTCCACTTTTACTCACGATTGTGTCCATCCTATTACTATTTTCGTTATGGTTCCACATTTTTATTTGATTTCATCCACACTCTTATTATGTTTGTTCTTTATTTTTCTCCACCTTCGTCGGCTTACATCGTCCAAACATCCCTCTTAATAGTTTGAAGGAGTGAGGTTATTTCTTCTACCCGTCACAGTTGACGTCCTATGACTATTTTCCACTTATTATTATTATTTTTATTATTATTATTATTATTATTATTATTATTATTATTATTATTATTATTATTATTATTATTATTATTGTATGAACATAAATTAAACGTCGGCTTACATCGTCCAAACATGCCTCTTAATAGAAGCCATCTGAAGAAGTTGTCTGCGCTCTGTGTCTGTCTGGAGTGTCGCCATGGCATTCTGTCCTCAATCAGAAAAGCTCAAGGGCAGACGACCGTCCATTCTGAGCAATGGGCTACCTTTCTCGTCACACTCAATGACCGTGAGGCTCGAGCTGTCACAGGTGAAAATCCAGAATGCTTGAGGTGTCGGAATGCTCTTCGCCTTGCAGCTACACACCTGGAAAATATTACAACTGTGTGATATTGAACTCAACTGACGTCATGGATGACGTGATTATTCCCTCATTCCAGTCCTGTGGAGGAGGTATTGTCCGTTAGATATCCCCAGTTTCCGGCAGGTCTTAAGGTAGATCTGTCTGTCTGTCTGTCTGTCTGTATCTCTCTCTCTCTCTCTCTCTCTCTCTCTCTCTCTCTCTCTCTCTCTCTCTCTCTCTCTCTCTCTCTCTCTCTCTACATATATATATCTATCTAAATATATATATCTTTCTCTATATATATATATATATATATATATATATATATATATATATATATATATTATCTTTATATATATCAAGCCCCCACTCCCATCTCTATCTATCTGTCTCTGTCTCTCCTCTCTGTCTCTCCCTCTCTCTCTCTCTCTCTCTCTCTCTCTCTCTCTCTCTCTCTCTCTCTCTATCTTTCTCTCTATATATCACACCCCCCCTCCCTCCGCTCTCTCTCTCTCTCTCTCTCTCTCTCTCTCTCTCTCTCTCTCCGCTCTTCTCTCTCCTCCCTCTCTCGCTCTCTCTCTCTCTCTCTCTATCTATCTATCTATCTATCTATCTCTCCTCTCTCTTTATCTCGAGTCCCTCTCTTTCTCGCAGACAGATTGTTTGTGTTAGGTAAGATAGATCGAGAGAGAGAGAGAGAGAGAGAGAGAGAGAGAGAGAGAGAGAGAGAGAGAGAGAGAGAGAGAGAGAGAGAGAGAGAGAGAGAGAGAGAGAGATAGGGAGAGAGAGAGAGAGAGAGAGAGGAGGGAGGGAGGGAGGGAGGGAGACAGACAGACAGACAGACAGAGACAGAGAGAAACAGACAGACAGACAGAGAAAGAGAGAAAATTATGTCAATCTTGTCCACGTTCCTCATCCTCACTCCCTTCCATTCTTTAGCCATCACACCCATTACTATAAGGTTTTCTGTCAACTGTATGGACAAAGCATGAACAACAAGTCTTTGTGTTCTATTGTCATCTCAAAGAAACAAATAATTAATTATAAAAACCAATCCCGTTGGAATACACACACACACACACACACACACATACCTATACACTCACGTGCACAGGCACATGACATTGTTTATTGTTCTTTTCCCCTCTTAACCCTATTCGGCTATTTCCGCCTATCTTTCGTCAAGCAGCCACTGGCTCCGTCCTCACCACGTCGGCGTACATTAATTAAGTTGGCCACGACCTGCTGTAGGGGAGTTAAATTTAGAACCGTCAGTCAGTTCAAAGTCCGGCGGTACTTGTACTTGTACTTGTACTTGTTCCCTAATACGGTTACCTACCAGATGAACAAGATGTCCAAAGTGCTTGTCACTTTCACTTCAATGACGCATTATCATCGCTCTAGCTTATAATCTACCTACACAGTATCTGAAAGACGTGTCGTTGGGAACATCTAGGTTGATAAAATGTGTGCCACCTTATTTATAATACTACGTCATGTAACATAGCTGCCGACCAGTACATGTATTTTTTAAAAATAACGTATCCTGTAGGGTTGTTTGTTTTTTATGTGTGTATTTATTTTACTTTGAGTTCGGCAGTCTGTTTTGCCGGGTGATTAGGCTGCTGGTTTGGGTATCATTAGGTCCAGGGTTCGAATCCTATAGTAAACCTAGGCCCGATGTTGTGTTCCTGGTGAAAGACAATAATAAAAGACGCATTTTTCCAATTGACTGAACTCAGGTGTAAACGGGTACTACAAGCACTAACTTGGGAAGTAGAAGCCTGCGTCAGACTAATGTCCTGTCTAGGAGGTGATTACTCTCAGATCACCTGTTCCGCTATGGAAACCGGGATGAGATCCGGCTTTATGGGCCGTAACGGTCTTGAAGGCACTTCACTTTTATTTTAAAAAGAAACCGAAGGTCAATGGCAGAAATCCAGAGGTATTGTGGTGTGAGTCCGGAGACGCCATTTTGAGGTCACAGAATTACCGTCACACTTTGCCAGAAAGCCCAGCCACCTGCGGAGTTTTTTGTTAGGCCTATATGACTTGACCTGAAAGTAATTCAACTTAAACTATCGATGTTTTCTGAATATTACAGGGCGTCATGAAATAAGAATTAGTTCACGCGATCAGAGTCTGGTTTTGTTTTCGATTTGAAAAGGTTGGCGGCAATGTAATAAAAGTAGTAATAATAATAATAATAATAATAATAATAATAATAATAATAATAATAATAATAATATTATTGATAATAATGATAATAGTAATAATAATAGTAATGATAATAAGAATGATAATAATAATAATAATGATGATGATGATGATGATGATGATGATGATGATGATGATGATAATAATGATAATAACAATAATAATAATAATGATAATAATAATAATAATAATAATAATAATAATAATAATAATAATAATAATAATGATAATAATAATAATAGTAATAGTAATAATGATGATAATGGTGATGATGAGATAGTGATGATGATGATGATGATGATGAGGATGAAGATGATAATGATGACAATGATATTGATAATAATAATAAAATTTAGCTTTGTCGACTTGTACATTTAAAATCCCGCACTGAGAGATATTTTAGATCTTTTCTTCCAAGCGCCATACGAAAATTTGACCATACCTTACTTTGAAAGTACAATGGCGTTTTCCTCACAATGTTTAAGAAATGTAAATTGATGGATGGTGAATCAATGATTTATGATAAGTTAATGAATGTGTATGAAGCTAAACTGATTTTTCTATAATTATTCTATCTTTTAATTATTTTTTAAAAATGTATATTGTTTCACCGCACTATTTATTTACCCACCTTTGAATTTTTGTATACTTTTCCTTAAATCTAAACATTTAATGATTAACTAAGTTAAATTTGTTTTTAATTTGAATGCATTGATGTATTCTTTTATTTTTCAAACGGAAATTGTGATAAGACAAGTATAATTTCCTTTTTTTAAAGGATCAATAAAGATGATTGAAATTGAATTGAAAATTGAAATTGAAATTACGAATTACAATGATCATGCTCAGTTTAATGATCTTTGGACTTGAGTTTTTCACACTAACGGGAAATAGAGACAGAAAGTAAGGCAAATCGCTTATGGCCACATTGCATATAAGTACATGTCCTATGTATTACAGTATGACTGACATTATCGTCGTGAACATGAGCTCGCGAAAGACAAACAGTAAAGCAAGAGGCTGTGTAAAAACAAAAAAAGTATTACAGTCTCTATCCATCCATCCATCCATTCATGCATCTATCCATCCATTCACCCATCCATCTATTCATCTATCCATCCATTCATCCATCAATCTATCCATTCATTTATCCATCCATCCATTCATCTGTCCATCCATTTATCTATCCACCCATTCATCTATCCATCCACCCATCTGTCCATCCATTCATCTATCCATCCATTCATCTATCCATCCACCTATCTGTCCATCGATTCATCTGTCCATCCATTCATCTATCCATCTAATCATCCATCAATCTATCCATCCATTCATCCATCCATCAATCCATTCATCTATCCATCCATTCATCTATCCATCCATTCATCCATCAATCTATCCATCCATCCATTCATTCATCCATCCATCCATCATCATTCATATATCCATCCATTCATCCATCAATCTATCCATCCATTCATCCATCCATCCATTCATCTATCCATCCATTCATCTATCCATCCATCCATCTATCCATCCATTCATCCATCCATCCATCCATTCATCTATCCATCCATTCATCTATCCATCCATCCATCCATTCATCTATCCATACATTCATCCATCAATCTATCCATCCATTCATCCATCCATCCATCCATTCATTCATATATCCATCCATTCATATATCCATCCATTCATTTATCCATCCATTCATCTATCCATCCATCAATCCATCCATTCATCCATTCATCTATCCATCCATTCATCTATCCATCTATCTCATCGCGAAACGGATACAAATGGATGTTAACATGCGTAGGCAAAAGGCGCTGGTAATAAAATTCAATGTAAAATCAAATATCACTTTTCTATATTATACAACCCCATGCTTAAACGTTGATTGTCACCTGTTGGTTCTTGTCACCCCCCCCCCCCCGTCCAGTAATACTGTTGAACAGACTGTCAACAGCAATCATAAACAAGAAACTCAGCGGTAACGCAGAGAGGTTCAAAAGTAGATAAACATATACATTACTTAAAAATGGCTAATGTCATGAATCGTTCGTAGCCACATGGGGAATCATGCATGCTGTGTAGTAAATCATGTACTCAGTCACTGAGCTAGCTTGTTGTTGTTTATTGTTGCGAGGGAGAAGAAATTTGTTGTTGTTATTGTTAAGAAGAAGAAAATCGCTTGTTGGTGTTATTTTTGCGAAGAAAAAAAAACTGTTGTTGTTGCGGAGAGGAAGAAGAAGAAGAAGAAGAAGCAGAAGAAGAAGAAAAGAAGAAGCAGAAGAAGAAGAAGAAGAAGAAGAAGAAGAAGAAGAAGAAGAAGAAGAAGAAGAAGAAGAAGAAGAAGAAGAAGAAGAAGAAGAAGAAGAAGAAGAAGAAGAAGAAGAAGAAGAAGAAGAAGAAGAAAAAAGAAGAAGTTGAAGTAGTAGTAGTTAGAAGAAGTAGTAGTAGAGGCAGTAGCAGTAGTAGCAGCAGTAGTAGTAGTAGTAGTAGTAGTAGTAGTAGTAGTAGTAGTAGTAGTAGTAGTAGTAGTAGAAATAGTAGTAGTAGTAGTAGTAGTAGTAGTAGAAATAGTAGTAGTAGTAGTAGTAGTAGTAGTAGCAGCAGCAGCAGTAGTAGTAGTAGTAGAAGCAGTAGCAGTGACAGTAGTAGTAGTAGTAGTAGTAGTAGTAGAAGAAGCAGTAGCAGCAGCAGCAGCAGTAGTAGTAGTAGTAGTAGTAGAAGTAGCAGTAGTAGTAGTAGTAGTAAGTAGCATTAGTAGTAGTAGTAGCAGTAGAAGTAGTAGTAGTAGTAGTAGTAGTAGTAGTAGTAATAGTAGTAGTAATAGTACTAGAAATAGTAGTAGTAGAAGTAGCAGTAGTAGTAGTAGTAGTAGTAGTAGTAGTAGTAGTAGTAGTAGTAGTAATAGAAGTAGTAGTAGTAGTAGTAGGAGTAGCAGCAGCAGCAGCAGCAGCAGCAGCAGCAGTAGTAGTAGTAGTAGTAGTAGTAGCAGTAATTCCGTAGAGAGAAAAAACGTGGTACGAGTGTTTTTGTGGTTAGAGATATCAGAGTGGCCGTAATTTTGAAAAAAAAGTAAATTAAAAAAAAGTGTCCATAAGGAATAAATAATTAAGTAGATCTAACTAGCCAGCTAGTTAAATGCATAAGTAAATAAATGAATGAATAAATGCATAGATAAATGGGAGGGAGGGGGTGATACGTAATTTTAAAAAGAAGCAAGCATAGATTTAGTAAATTATGAGTAAATAAATAATAGAAAATGAAATGAATACTAGATGATTTCATAAATTATTAAATAACTTAGAAGCAATGACATATTAAGATAGTAAACTGAATATATCGGCAGTGGATGTCTTCTTTATGGGGCCCAGACGGAAACACTAGAAATAGATGGTGAAGTGCGTGCAAACCATGAACATCAATAATATCAAAGTTTTGATTTGATTTGATTTACCCACATCCACAACTAAAGTAATCTCGGGGATTTTGGTAGAATTTTTAAAAAAATTGTCCCCCAATAATGAGAGAAAACAACACTGACAATGTAGAAATATAGAACATTCAAACAGATCCATGAGATTTAACATTTAAAAAATTGAAGGTAGAGATTAGAAGTATACTTGATGATATTTTTTCTCCATAATTGATGCAGTTGTTTTTATCTAGAAATTTAAATCTAGAATCTAGATAGATATATACATGTATATACATATATAATATACAGACATCATAAGCTTATTTGACAATTTCTGATTTGCTCACCGTGTCCACGTGTAACCTATTATATACATATTACACTTTAATATTAAATATCTTATCTTAATATACAGTAGGTGAACCTGCAGTTGTGCGGGGATACGGACTATAAATCCATCTTTTTAGATCTTCTTATTTCTCAGCTTCCGGAAAGCATGCCAATAAATTTCGACACTTAAAACATGACAGCAATTAAAGGCCTTAGATAGTTAAATTGTCATTGCGTTTAAAGTTTCCTATCTCTTAAAAGTCTACGAGTTTTCTCCCACTCCCATCAGCACTATTGCATGTATTGCTCACTTCTTCATTTGGCGACCTTCACCCCTGACTCACAGTGCACAGGTAGACAGGCCTACCGTACCGGCACTTTGAAAATGGCTTTGGCATGAACGAAGGTGTGGGTGTTGTGGGAAGAGGCTAGTAAGCCTACAAGTACAAAACAATTAACGTGTAGATCTAGTAGTGCGTAGGATAATTTGGCCAGCCGTGAGAATCTTCGGATATCATTTTACCTGCGTTTTACATACCGTAGTATGAGAATAAAAAGGTTCTATGTACACATGTTTTAGGGGACTGTGTCGAGTTATTTCTGTAGAGGGTTGGCTCTATCTGAAATGCATACCACAATACAATCTGTTTCATACTTCAATGATCAAGAAAGAAATGCAGATGATAAATATTCTATATTTTATATTAATGCGATCTATGGTATGCAAAACTTTGGTGTCCAATATCTCACACGTGCAAATTGAACCTTTTTAATCCCATGCAACGATATATATATATATATATATATATATATATATATATATATATATATATATATATATATATATATATATATATATATATATATAGACATTGCCGTAACTCTCCTAAACCGTTTTGTCCATTGCACATCTCCAAACCTCTACGACCACGCGTATGATCACTAAAAAACGCCTACCCTTGAGGCGTTCCTCCTGGCTATAAGATACCATTTATGTATGGTAATCTTTGTAATTCCTGTGATGAAAAAAATAACATTGGGCATTTTAATCTCATACAAGTAGATCTAAGTGAACTCATAAAATAAAACATTTACACAGAGTACAAAGCTGAATAACAAACACACACACAGACCCACACACACACACACTCTTTCTCCCTCTCTCTCTCTCTCTCTCTCTCTCTCTCTCTCTCTCTCTCTCTCTCTCTCTCTCTCTCTCTCTCTCTCTCTCTCTCTCTCTCTTCCTGTCTCTCTCTCTCATATTCTTCTTCTTCGTCTTCTTCTTCTTCCTCTTCTTCTTCTTCTTCTTCTTCTTCTTCTTCTTCTTCTTCTTCTTCTTCTTCTTTCTTCTTCTTCTTCTTCTTCTTCTTCTTCTTCTTCTTCTTCTTCTTCTTCTTCTTCTTCTGATTATTATTAATATGATTATGATTACTATTATTCTTACTGTATTATTTTACATTATTTCCTTTTATTCATTTAATTTATTAAATTTTTATCATGATTAATAATAGTTCACTTATTTCTATTCCCGCAGACAACGCAAGGATCCACCTCGAGGTCTCGCATCTTCCCGTTTGTCTCCAACAAAACTCTCGTTGTCGTGGCCTTGTGTATGGTGGTAGCGTTCACGGCGCTTGGTTGCCTAACAACGGCCATATAACATCAACAACAACAACAACACTGATGGCGAGCAGTGCCATTTACGGTATACATACTATTTTATAATGGAAGATAGAGAAG
>JAXRKP010000757.1:60000-65000 GCA_037039925.1 Doris montereyensis | reverse complement strand
GTCTTTCCACCTATCTGGACCAAGGGGTAGATTTTACTCGAAAGAAGTCGAGAACATTTTTCAACCATCTGCGGGGCTCGAACCCAATACTTTATGGTTTGAATGGTCAACACCTTTGCTACTGGAATACCGAGTCCTTTCTCTATATATAAATGATATTACATGTATTCTTTTAATGGGTGGCTGGAAAAGAAAGAATCGATATTTGATTTGTAGATAATGTAATTTTTCTTTTTTGTTGTGTGTTGCTGCTGTCATTGTAAGAGGGAGATGTTGTATCAATGCTTCTAGTCATTACACCTACGACATACTCTCTGCTATCACAGTATCACAGTTTTAACAGTTTTATGTGTTGAATCAATTACTCATAACTTTTTGAAAATCAAAATGACCATGAAATAAATAAATGTCAAGAAATTTGGAAATCTCAAGAATGTTTGTTTCAGTTATTCAGTTATTATTTTCTTTGTTAAAAATTGATTTGTCAATTCAAATTAGGGACAAAACTAAAATTTATTATTATCATCATCATCATCAGCATCATCATCATCATCATCATCATCATCATCATCATCATCGTCGTCGTCGTTGTCGTGGTCGTCATCATCATAATCATCATAATCATCGTTATTATTATTACTGTTGTTGTTATTATTAGTCACGTTTTGTCTCTCCGTCTGTTTGTGAAAGAATTGACAAAAATTATGATTAAACGGATGTCGATGAAATTATCATTTATCAGGTTAGGTGAGAAATGATACAAGGAAGAACTGATTTAATTATGGGTTTTTCTGAATCACCATCAGGATGCCATACAAGGAAGAACTGATTTAATTATGGGGTCTTCCGAATCACTATCAGGATGCCATAGGAAGAACTGGTTTAATTATGGGGTTTTCCATATCACCATCAGGATACCATATAAGGAAGAACTGATTTAATTATGGGGTTTTCCAAATCACCATCAGGATGCCATATAAGGAAAGAACTGATTTAATTATGAGTCTTCTGAATCACCATCAGGATGCCATATAAGGATTAACTGATTTAATTATGGGATTTTTCGAATCACCATCATGATGCCATATAAGGAAGAACTGATTTAATTATGGGATTTTCGAATCACTATCAGTGTGCCATATAAGGAAGAACTGATTTAATTATGGGGTTTTCTGAATCATCATCAGGATGCCATATAAGGAAGAACTGATTTAGTTATAGGGTTTTCCTGAATCACCATCAGGATGCCATATAAGGAAGAACTGATTTAATTATGGGGTTTTCCGAATCACTATCAAGATGCCATATAAGGAAGAACTGGTTTAATTATGGGATTTTCCGAATCACTATCAGTATGCCATATAAGGAAGAACTGATTAAATTATGGGGTTTTCGAATCACCATCAGGATGCCATATAAGGAAGAACTGATTTAATTATGGGGTTTTCGGAATCACCATCATGATGCCATATAAGGAAGAACTTTTAGTTATGGGGTTTTCTGAATCACCATCAGGATGCCATACAAGGAAGAACTGATTAAATTATGGGGTTTTCCAATCACCATCAGGATGCCATACAAAGAAAAACTGACTTAATTATGGGGTTTCCGAATCACCATCAGGATGCCATACAGAGAAAAACTGATATAATTATGGGGTCTTCCAAATCACCATCAGGATGCCATACAAGGAAGAACTGATTTAATTATGGGGTCTTCAAATCACCATCATGATGCCATATAAGGAAGAACTGATTTAATTATGGGGTTTTCTGAATCACCATCAGAATGCCATATAAGGAAGAACTGATTTGATTATGGGGTCTTCCGAATCACCATCAGAATGCCATACAAGGAAGAACTGATTTGGTTATGGGGTTTTCCGAATCACCATCAGGATGCCATATAAGGAAGAACTGATTTAATTATGGGATTTTCCGAATCACCATCAGTATGCCATATAAGGAAGAACTGATTTAATTATGGGGTTTTCTGAATCACCATCATGATGCCATATAAGGAAGAAATGATTTAGTTATGAGGTTTTCCGAATGAACCATCAGTATGCCATATAAGGAAGAACTGATTCAATTATGGGGTCTTCCAAATCACCATCAGGATACCATACAAGGGCTTTTAAAGGATTCTTTATCATTGTGAAATAATAGGCCTATTTTTAGCTCCGACAACGGGAGAGGTTATGTATTAGTCGCATTTGTCTGTCAGTTTGTTGTTGATGAAATCTTCAGGATAAGTCGAAAATGATACGAGGAAGAACTGATTCAATTATGGGGGTGTTCCTAATCACCATTTTGATAATGTAACTTTTTAAAGTATTTGTTATCTGAAGCTGCCAACGCTCCATGAATGCAGAAAACGACAGAGAATGACTTTCCTGTATATATTTGTATAGGGACAGATACCAGCAATGCCAGCTGCAAACGTCATTTAATTCCACGAAAGAAAACGACTGGTGAGAACAAAGAAATTTGACATTATATATCCACACACAGAGGCGACGTACCCATTAATGTAGGTCATGCCACGATAAAATGCTGTCATAGTATTGTACGTTCAGACAACTGATAGAAATCATAAAACACGACGTAGTACAATGTACAATGTACAACAATGTACTAATTACAGCGTACTTACGTTAATGTTTGGAGGACAGAGAGAGAGAGAGAGAGAGAGACGAGAGAGAGAGAGAGTTTGAGAGAGAGAGAGACCAGAGAGAGAGAGAGAGAGAGAGAGAGAAGACAAGAGAGAGGTAGAGAGAGAGAGAGAGAGAGACAGACAGACAGACAGACAGACAGACAGACAGAGTGAGCGCGCAACACACATTACTATGTATTAGCATCACGGCACGTAGAGCTGTTTTTGGCTAAGTTTAGATGGCGAGGATCTCGATAAAAATAGAATTCGGTGGTCAGCGGGCACGCATGCGCCACGCCGTTCCGAGGATGAAACTAGATTGATGCCTGTTTATTATTTTTGTACATGCAAAGAAGAGAATACCACGACCTTTGACCCTATTCCGGGAATTTTTTTGTACAGTTAACTAAGCTTTCTTGGTTTCCATTGCGAGAGGGCACCACAGGAGAAAGTCAGAGGTAGGAGAAACGGATGCAGGCTGCGCGTGATGTCACCAGCGGCGAAACTTGATAGTGAAAGGCTCCGCAGAGAACTGTAGTGTGAAACTGGTGTGTGTGTGTGTGTGTGTGTGTGTGTGTGTGTGTGTGTTGGGTAAAACAAGTCGATGGGATGGGTGTATTGCAAAGGAATCCTAATAGTACCTTGTGGTATATTGCCATAATTTACAGGCGTATCCTGGAATCAAAATATCAAGCAGAACCCCCCCCCCCCCCACCCCCACTGTCCACACATAACATCAAAAGACAGTATAGGATCAACTCAAGAGCAGTTAAAATACCCCACGCCAAATTAGAACAATATAAACAAATCGTTTTTTGTATAAAGCGACGTTCAGACTGGGACAACTTAGACGAGGACATCGTACGCAAACCTTTACAGTCGACAGTTTCAAAACAGCAATAGTAAGCCAACAACAAGACTGAACCACTAGACGAGAATACTTCAATTAGTAACCAAACCGACCAACTCTCTCATTCCTGTTGTGTTAAAACCCAGTAGGGATTCTACAACTATAAATACAGTTATACAGATACAGATACAGATACAGACACAGATACAGATAGATTTCTTTTCATTGTTCTTAACATGTCTACAATTATTCATTTGTTCAACACAGTGTCCATGTAATGACCAATATATTGTTTTCCCCTGGGTGGCTTTGAAAATGTTATTGTCTAGTATGTATTGAATTGGCTTCGAGAACGACCAACCCATTCATTACACAAGACACACTCCTACATAAATCTAGTGATCTATAAGTAGTATAACTATTGTTGTTTATTTCAACTTTTCGATTTAGAATTTACGTCTAGATCGATATCTAGAATCTAGATCTAAATCTAGATAATGATATAAATGAGCACCAAAATCTAGATCTAGATCTAGATATCTTATATCTCAGATCAAAACTAGAGGTCTAGCTCTAGAAATCTAGACTAACGCTTCCTTAGTTCTAATTCTAAGATGTACAAGGCAAAACTTGACCACGGAAAAGAGATTTAACTTGTTGCAAGGAAGTAGTGAGCGAGAAATGTTGTTTGATTAGTTGTACTGTAGTTAATGTAATGACACAAGATAATATGAAAGCCCGGTAGGAACAAAGCCGAGACAAACACAAGGAATAGACAGAAAAAATCCTGGCAACCATAGGGATCGAACACGCAACCTAAGCGTCGGCACCTGGAACTACCTATACCGGGACTGCCAGAGAGTCAACGCGGGTGATTCACGGAGGCCGGCCGGCTGGCTGCTTAGCACTAGAGCACAGCACTAGCAATAGCATTATTGCAGCATACAATGTAATAAGTTAGCCGGCCAGTCTCCGTTATTCCCGTACTGAGATTTCCCAGGTCGGCACCCATCGCCTCGCAATGAAAAGGAAGCGTGCTTCCAATCGAGCTAACTACGCTCTCGTTGTGTTCTTTCCCTATTTCGTACATCTTGGATGATCACCGTGAACTATTGTGGCGTTGTAAATGTCCTGCTTTGGAATATGTGTACATGAATAAGGGTTTGAAAATGTCTACAAAAACAGGTTTAAAGCGTAAGTTAGACAGGAAAAAGTATAAAGCGTATTTACCTCCCTAACATCACTCCACCGTCCCAACAGAACAACAAAAATATCAACAAAGGAGTACACAAAAAAACGAAACAAAAAGGGAACATTTTCAAAATTCAAAAATCAAAGAAAGGCAAAACAAAAATCCCCACAAAATATGTTAGCCCCCAACAAAACAAACAAACAAACATACTACTATGATTCATTTAGGACATTTCTTACTTGCATGAAAATAAATTTCAAAACATGGATTGAGCAAATCAAACCTCATGACTGAGCAACTCCT
>JAXRKP010000757.1:15000-55000 GCA_037039925.1 Doris montereyensis | reverse complement strand
TCCATATTGTCATAGAGCAGTGAGTCCATATTGTCATAGAGCAATGAGTCCATATTGTCATAGAGCAGTGAGTCCATATTGTCATAGAGCAGTCCATATTGTCATAGAACAGTCAATCCATATTGTCATAGAGCAGTGAGTCCATATTGTCATAGAACAGTCAATCCATATTGTCATAGAGCAGTGAGTCCATATTGTCATAGAGCAGTCAGTCCATATTGTCATAGAGCAGTGAGTCCATATTGTCATAGAGCAGTGAGTCCATATTGTCATAGAGCAGTGAGTCCATATTGTCTAGTCCATATTGTCATATTGCAGATTCCCATATTGTCATAGAGCAGTGAGTCCATATTGTCATAGAGCAGTCAGTCCATATTGTCATAGAGCAGTCAGTCCATATTGTCATAGAGCCTTCAACGTCAGTGAGTCCATATTGTCATAGAGACAGTCAGTCCATATTGTCATAGAGCAGTGAGTCCATATTGTCATGGAACAGTGAGTCCATATATTGTCATGGAACAGTGAGTCCATATTGTCATGGAACAGTCAGTCCATATTGTCATGGAACAGTCAGTCCATATTGTCATGGAACAGTCAGTCCATATTGTCATGGATTGTTTTTTTAAATCACTTTATGTCTTGAGTTCGGCTTTAGCGGCCTTAGTATCGAGTCTTCTTTTTTCTTCTTCTTCACAGCCACTGATTCACTCTGTTCCAAAGTATGTTGCGTATTATAGCCAGCGCGCGGACACGATTTTGAATTTAACCACAAACTGTTTATCCATTTCTGATCGTAAAATGACGTATTTCAATCCATAAAAAAGAGAAGTCTGCATCGGTATTGCTGAGTAATAAACAGCCAACAGAAATTAAACCTTCATTTATGTCGATGGTTTGTTCCAGAGCCTTTCTACACGTTATACAGTAGTAGGGTAAAATGAGCGCAGGTGACATTGACAATCAATATCTGAAGATTGTACCCATGTGTGTTTGGTTGCCTGATCTGGTTCATCATCAAAGCCTTTCACTCCTAACAATGTATAGATCACAAACAAGAGATTTCCATCTTTCCTTCTACTGGGAGATCTTTCTTAGCTGACATCCAGTCTCTTCCGGTCCTTTTCTATACTCCTTCTCCAAGTGTCCCGTGGCCT
The DNA here is from genome assembly GCA_037039925.1 of Doris montereyensis. Lineage (NCBI taxonomy): Eukaryota > Metazoa > Mollusca > Gastropoda > Nudibranchia > Dorididae > Doris > Doris montereyensis. The sequence goes on along the minus strand of JAXRKP010000757.1, from coordinate 53,846 downwards.
GCCTTCCTGGTGTCGTCTTCCTTTTGGATTTCATTGTAATGCTTATCTTGTTATATTTGAAGCAGGTTTTCTCAAAATATGTCCAATCCATCTACATCGTCTTCTCCCTAGAGTGTGTTCAATGGTTTTCATTCCTGTTCTCGCCCATAATGCTTCATTTCTAACTCTGTCTTGCCATTTAATTCTCAAGATCCTCCGAAGACATCCATTGACAAAGGATTGAAGTTCCATGATTGTCCCTGATCTGGTTGTTCTTGTATTAAAGTTAAGTTGATCTGAAGGGATCAACAGTTTGGGCATTTGTAGCGTGAAAGAAAATAACATTATATTTCAATCCTGGCTCTACGTTCTTCAAAAATATTCCTGGTAAAACCCATCGCTGGTTGCGGCTCATCTCATCTGCATACTCCTATTACTACTACTACTACTAATATTACTGCTACTACTGCTGCTGCTGCTGCTACTACTACTAATACTACTACTACTGCTACTGCTGCTGCTACTGCTCTTGCTGCTGCTGCTGCTCCTGATCCTCCTCCTCCTCCTCCTCCTCCTCCTCCTCCTCCTCCTCCTCCTCCTCCTACTACTACTACTACTACTACTACTACTACTACTACTACTACTACTACTACTACAACTACTACTACCACTACTGTGAGCGTTGACGACCCCAATCGCCCTGCTTTGATTTCGACATGACAAGATTACAGCCATCGTAACTTCTTCTTGTTTCGCATTTTATTATGAACAAATTCCAAGCCTTTCCAAAAATGTAATCCCCTAGACGTCATTGAACTGATGGTGGCCTCCGATTTTAATGGCTAATGTAGGGGAGGGAAAATTGTCAGCGGCCTTCCCTCCAGGGGGTTCGTCTTAACCACCGTTACCTGTCATACACACTGCTGTGTTTATTGTTCAGCCTTCAACGTCACCACAGTGCTGGATGAAGTATTTTTTATTAACCCATTAAACCCTGTGGATAGTTCAGGCGGCCATGGAAAGTCAAATATGGGGATAGAGGAGGTGGCTGCTTACAAGAAGCCAAAACGACAATTAAATAATACATTGTACAGGTAATGGAATATAACAATGGAAAAAAAAGGAGAAATCTAAAACTATATCTGCCAACACACAATGTAGAAAGCAGACAAGCATAAAAGCAGAAATTAATGCTTGCGGCTCTTGCTGGCTAACCAGGAGGAACGGATTGAGGACAAGGCAGGCAAGTTTGATCGTAAAGGAGAACGGGATTAGAGAGAGAGAGAGAGAGAGACTACTACTACTAATACAGACAGACAGACAGACAACTAAGACAGAGACAGAGACAGAGACAGACTACAGACTAGAGACTAGAGAGAGAGAGAGAGAGAGAGAGAGAGAGAGAGATCCTCCTCCTACTCCTCTACTCCTACTCCTCCTCCAGACAGACAGACAGAGAGAGAGAGACTACTACTACTACTACTACTACTACTACTACTACTAGAGACTACTAGAGAGAGAGAGACAGACTAGAGACTAGAGAGAGAGAGAGAGAGAGAGAGAGAGAGAGAGAGAGAGAGAGAGAGAGAGAGAGAGAGAGAGAGAGAGAGAGAGAGAGAGAGAGAGAGAGAGAGAGAGAGAGAATGAGGGAGATTTCTCTTACAACAAGATTCTGTTAAAGATAAAAATAGAGATATATTCCGTCCACTGGAACAAATGCAGGCTAACTAACATTATAACAGTTATGCTTCAACAGGCCATTTATGTCATTTAACATTCTTTTTAGCTCTTTGGGGATTATAGGTATAATACAGTACAGTAATCTGTTAGGCACATCATATTAAAACTTTGGCAAGATTTCTAACTACATATGGGTACTCATTTACATCTGTCGAGAGTGGAAATCACTGGAAAGCAGAATTGAATAGGTCTTTCCTTCCCAAGAGTACAACGTCGTAAAAACAACAACCCCAAACAAACTGGGTGGTGCTAATGAAACAAAAATTCGTTCAAATTTCAACTTACTAAGTTAAGTCTCATTTAACTTACAATTGTAACTGATTCTGCAGTAGTAGGGATGTTGAAATTGAAACTCAATCAAGGACGACAACCCAATCTCCAGTAGATGGAATACGTAGGTTATTCCTTACTGCTCCCTTCCATCCTTCATTATGCATGTTGGTTATTTTTGGTGTGTGGACCAGGGAGCACTTAGTGGCTATTGAAGGTACGTAAAACTAAATTTAGATACATGTACAATGAACAAATATATTAACAAATAAAATAACACTAACTGAAGTTGGTTATCGTAGAGTAGAGTGAAAAGTCGGTTCCTTTCTTCTTCTTCAGTCGGTTTCTCGCATCACAGCAGGCCGCCAAGGGCGTTTTTTTTTATAGCCGGATGACGTCAGTTAGCAACGGAAGTCACGAGGTCGCTACATAACCACCACCCCCCCACACACAAAAACATTTCACAGCGGGGAACAGGCCGATTGTTAGAAGTAGAAGCGATTAAAAGGATGAATATTATGTCATCACCAGGGTGTTAGAGGGCGTCGCTGATTTATGCCAGAGTGGGTTGTATATTATTATTATTATTATTATTATTATTATTATTATTATTATTATTATTATTATTATTATTATTATTATTATTATTATTTTTATCATTATTATTATTTTTATCTTATTATTATTATTATTATTATTATTATTATTATTATTATTATTATTATTATTATTATTATTATTATTATTATTATTATTATTATTATTATTATTATTATTATTATTATTATTATTATTATTATTATTATTATTTTTATTATTATTATTTTTATTATTATTATTATTATTATCATCATTATTATCATCATCATCATCATCATCATCATCATCATCATCATCATCATCATCATCATCGTCATCATCATCATCATTATTATCGTTATTATTATTATTATTATTATTATTATCATTATTATTATCAACGTAATCGGCTGAGGCCAAACTGGAGGGTACGAAAGCAGGTTTGGTTTCCATGGAACCTCGGTGCAGGCGGCTGGACGGAGCGCATTGTTTCAATGTTTGTGTTGGAGTTGGACGAGGGTCTCAAGAACGGTAATTCGGGTTGTACTGAACCGTCCGCCAGCTCGTCGCGTGCTCTCAGGAGTTCACCGGGTGTATACGGAGTGTCGAATTCGAACCATTGACAAGGTCGGCAGATGAACAGCCAGGAGCGACTCTCCAAGATGAGGGAACGCCCACCAAGACCACAGGAAGCTCTGCAAACCAATTAGGGCTGGTGGTCCGAGCTTTGAGTTGACAATGAAGGCGTTCGGTCATAATGGTCATAACCATGTGTCTGTGGGTGATAGGCCGTGATAGTGTTGGCTTCTATGCCCAGAGGCGTGTTTAGTTGGGTCCAAAGCTTAGAGGTAAACTAACTGGCTGGCACGGTCTGAAATTGTGAAATAATGTCCTCGGGTACCTCGAGAACCTTGAGGCTTCGATGGATGTGTCGCAGAGCAGCGTTGATGAGTTGATATCAACGCCTTCGAGCTCCAGGCCTGTGGTGGCTGTTCGATACGAAGTTATTTCATCCTATTTGCTTTGATCTTCGGCGAGGTGGTTGAAATCGGTGCAGTTATCTCCACGTCCATTCACATGAGTATCTGAATCCATGGAATGAAGGTCTGTACATGTAATATCTGCAACGTCTTCCGTAGTACCGATTTGATTTGATTTGATCAAAATCCACAGCTAAGATGCTCTCAATGGTTTTTGATAGGGTTTTAAAATAATGCCCAAACTGCCCTGTAAACAGCCAAGGGGTCTTTAACGTGCATGGAGTGTTGTGATTGTGATCTTCATACGCGGTCTCATTTTCATCGTCCGTCTCCGATTGGGACTAGGTGTTGACCAAGGAGGAAGGTGGGTTTAGGTTTAACCAGAAAAAAATCGAGAAAAAACATTTCAATCATTCAATCTGCCAAGGCTTGTACCCATGACCATTTGGTTGAGAGGCCGACATCTTGCCTCTGGCTACCGAGTCCCCCCGTAGTGCTGACAGTGGCAGTGACAATGTTTATTTCTGACATTGACAGAGTATCTGTCACAACGTTGAATCTGCCTTTGCTGTTAAGTATCTTGTCAGTGGTAAATTCTGCGATAAAAGATAGATGACTTGTTTGGCATGGAGAGCGGTCTGCTTGAGTTCTCAGAGTTGATGTCAAGGGTTTGTGGTTAATATAAAAAGTAAAAACAGGTTCGTCCCTCTTAAAATGCCTGAAATGTTTGATATCACCGTAGGATGCAAGAAATTCTCGATCAATAGCGCTGTATTTCTTCTCAGAATCTGCGCGTTTCTTGAAAAGAAGGCAAATGGCACCAACGATTGGCCCTGGCGTTGTTCAAGCTAGGCGCCCATGGCAGTGATCAATGCATCTATCGTAATGCTTGTTGGTGTACCTGATTGAGGCTGATTTAAGAGTATTAACATACCTTGTTGAGAGCATCTTTAGCCTTGTTAAAAGCCTCTTGACACTCCTCATACCAATCTATAGTAATGTGCCCTTTGCCACTTGCTTCAGCATGCAGTGGAGCAAGAATGTCTGATGCCAGCTACTCTAGGAAGAAGGTGATGGTTATAATTTACCATTACAAGGAAACGCTGTGAACCTGTGCGATCTTTGGGCGTGTCGCTGTCATGGAGGGCGGATATCCGGTCTGAAAGTAATGGTATTCATTGAGTTGAGCACTGATATGATGTCTCAGGAAGTCAAGCTCGTCAGTATCAAAGGTTCCTTGATCTTGTTACTGGTGACAAGTCCATTTGAATAAAAGAGCGTGGAAAGTCGCCGAAGATGCAGATAATGTTCCTGGAGTGAATGGCTAGCAACTAGGATGTTATCAAAGTAGACAAAGGCAAAGGACGCGTCTTGAAGTATCCGCTCATGAGGCACGGAAATAACTGGGCAGTATTTTGAATTTAAGGCCGAAAGGCTTGCCGAGAATTTGCCAGAGATCAAAATGGGATAATGATGGTCGTTTTAGCAAAAAAAAGATGGTGCTATCAGAATCTGGTGATAGTCCCTGATCAAATCAATTTTGGTGAAAACAGTACAAGTCCGGAATGTGTGGAAGAGAATATTGGTTATCATCGGTTGATGTATTAAGACGTCTGTAGTCACTATTAGTAGTATTAGTCAGCTACCAACCCTGAGATCACCACCATGGTTGACAGGGTTACTTCAAAGAAAGAAACAAACAAGTCACTACATGGTCGCGATTTAATAACAGTAATAGGTTTAGGGACTACATGAAGGGGTGAAGACCAAGGGGACTTTGAACGGCGGACAATTCTCATTTCTTCCATTTGCAGTCACTCAGCTTTGATGGCAGTATCAAGTTTCTCCTGGTCTAGACATCGGCCTCGCGCGTGAGTTGGAGGGCCATGTGTGACAATGTAGTGTTGAACACCATGTTTCGTTGATGGAGTTGTGGAAATGCGGAGTGAGGAGCTCAGGGAGCTGTTGAAATAAGCTAGAATTGGAATACATATTTTGATGAGGAAATCCTATGCCTGCAATGTACAAGTCACAGGAGACTTGGTCTGTTGGCGTTAGAGTTAGAGGAGCATAGAACCGTTGTCAAAAGGCAATAATAATGTTATGACATTTGCCACGACGACCAATGGCAAGGCCACGCTATGTGAAGACAAACTGTCTCGAGAATGGGTTGAGTGACGTCAGAAAGGTTAAACTCATGGTTATATTATACTAGAGTCTCTTGTGGCCTATCGTCGGGATGAGTTTCGGCCCTATGGGCCATACGGGCCTTGAAGAACTTGACTTTAACTAACGGTTGCTATGTAATTCGGTCTATGTGTGTCATAGATTTCACTTGAATTTCCAGCCGAGGTCTTTAGAGTATAAGGATTTTTTTCAACACGAGTATACAGTTCAGTATGTGTAGTTAGGGAGATTGTTATTCTGAGCCAACGATTTGTCTCGAGAGAGGGATTTTTTAATATGATTTGAGTTACCCATATCCACAACTAAGGTGATCTCGGAGAGTTTGGTTGTGGTAGGAATTTTAATTTTTGCCCGGACTGCACTGTAAACAGCCAAGTGATCTTTACCGTGCACGGTGTATTGTTATCTGCAAACGGAACCTCGTTTTATCATCCGTCTCCAATGGGACCTATCTGAACCAAGACGGTAGATTTTGCTCGGAAAAATCGAAACATTTTTCCAACCGTTGGCAGAGTTCGCACCCACTGTCTTTTGGTTGAGAGGTCGAAACCTTGCATCTGGACTACCGAGACCCCATACGTGTCGTTAGGACGGTTATTATTCTGACTACCGAGACCCAATACGTGGTTAGGACGGTTATTATTCTGCCTACCGAGACCCAATACGTGTGGTTAGGACGGTTATTATTCTGACTACCGAGACCCAATACGTGTGGTTAGGACAGTTATTATTCTGACTACCGAGACCCAATACGTGTGGTTAGGACGGTTATTATTCTGCCTACCGAGACCCAATACGTGTGGTTAGGACGGTTATTATTCTGACTACCGAGACCCAATACGTGTGGTTAGGACAGTTATTATTTTGACTACCGAGACCCAATACGTGTGATTAGGACGGTTATTATTTTGACTACCGAGACCCAATACGTGTGGTTAGGACGGTTATTATTCTGACTACCGAGTCTCCATACGTGTGGTTAGAACGGTTATTATTCTGAGCCAATCATTTGTCTCGAGGGAAGGAAGAGAAGACATCCACACTCACACATTTTTGTTTCATCGAAATTTACCCTGTCCACCATAAATACGGGTGATAAATAAGTTCCTTCAAGGCCATTACGGCCCATAGAGCCGGAGCTTATCCCAGTTTCTATAGAGTGAAGCAGAACAGGGATAATAATCACCTCCTTGACAGGAGCCTAGTCTGACGCAGATTTTTACTCCCAAGCGAATGTTTGTACCCATCGTGCACCTGGGTCGAGTGGGTAAAATGCGTGTTAGGTGTTAGGTGTTAGGTGTCTTTCCCAAGGAACACAACGTGGTGAACTCACGGTGAATTATGGTGAGGCAACAGAAAAGATAAAAGACACGTGAAAGAGTGGAAGGAAAGAAGCAGGACCTACCAGCATACCCCGTCAACAGCACACATTGTCAGCGACAAATGAACTCAAACACTACAACATCTGGAAAGGATGTTTTGGCAAATGAACTCAAACACTACAACATCTGGAAAGGATGTTTTGGCAAATGAACTCAAACACTACAACATCTGGAAAGGATGTTTTCACAAATGAACTCAAACACTACAACAGCTGGAAGGGATGTTTTGACAAATGAACTCAAACAAGAAGGATGTTTTGACAAATGAACTCAAACACTATAACATATGGAAATGATGTTTTCACAAATGAACTCAAACACTACAACATCTGGAAGGGATGTTTTCACAAATGAACTCAAACACTACAACATCTGGAAAAGATGTTTTGACAAATCAACTCCAGCACTACAACATCTGGAAGAGATGTTTTGACAAATGAACTTAAACACTACAACATCTGGAATGGATGTTTTGACAAATGAACTCAAACACTACATCTAGAAAGGATGTTTTGACAAATGAACTCAAACACTATAACATATGGAAAGAATGTTTTGACAAATGAACTTAAACACTACAACATCTAAAAAGGATGTTTTGACAAATAAACTCAAACACTACAACATTTGGAAGAGATGTTTTGACAAATGAACTTAAACACTACAACATCTGGAAGGGATGTTTTGACAAATGAACTCAAACACTACAATTTACAATACAAAGAAGCAGGACCTACCAGCATACCCGTCAACAGCACATTGTCAGCGACAAATGAACTCAAACACTACAACATCTGGAAAGGATGTTTTGACAAATGAACTCAAACACTATAACATCTGGAATGGATGTTTTGACAAATAAACTCAAACACTACAACATCTGGAAGGGATGTTTTGACAAATGAACTCAAATACTACAACATCTGGAATGGATGTTTTGACAAATAAACTCAAACACTACAACATCTGGAAGGGATGTTTGGACAAATGAACTCAAACACTACAACATCTGGAATGAATGTTTGGACAAATGAACTCAAACACTACATCTGGAAAGGATGTTTTGAAAAATGAACTCAAACACTACAACATCTGGAAATGTTTTGACAAATGAACTTTTGACAAATGAACTCAAACACGACATCTGGAATGAATGTTTTGACAAATGAACTCAAATACTGTATCTGGAAAGGGTGTTTTGAAAAATGAACTCAAACACTACAACATCTGGAAAGGATGTTTTGACAAATGAACTCAAACACTACAACATCTGGAAAGGATGTTTTGGCAAATAAACTCAAACACTACAACGTCTGGAAGGGGTGTTTTGAAAACAACATTTTCTCACCTTACACTACAAGGATAAGTTTAAGAAGCAGTGGCCATAGAGCAAATTAAAAGCAAGTTTCTTCAAAAACCATAACAGTAACAATAAACAACAAATTGAATCGAAACAACAAAGGATTGAATTACTTGAAAAGTAAAAACAAACTCAAAATAATTTTATTTTCACATTATAAAAAAATAACAATAAACGAACGATTGGTTTGTTCAGTTTTTAATGTTGTTTTTGTGGAGAGAGAAAAAAATATCTCCCTGGAACATAAAGTAATGTTATATGGCTACCAACATCTTGAGACGATAGAGGGACGGTACTTTACAGACAAACAGTGAGGCAAAGGGCATGTCGAACATGATGAATAGGGACATGACTTAATAGTCAAACCTGGTAGCAACAAAGATTTTAAAGAGGAGACAAATACATGCGCACAGAGCTGTCGCTATAGACATGAATCATATTATTATTATTAATATTGTCATTTTTATCGTTATTAATATTATTATTATCATCATTATTATCATTATTATTATTGTTAATATTATTATTATTATTATTATTATTATTATTATTATTAATATTAAATACAAAGGAATAGACAGAAAATAATCGAACCCGTGACCTCTGTGATTCTGTCTGGTTCCCAAATTTTTCTTGGGGTCTTCTATTCCTATACCTTTGTATTTGTTTCGTCTTTGTTCCTATGGGGCTTCAATGTTCATTTCATGTTCTCATTCGACCAAAATTTCACACTGTCTTTTGATCAGCAAAACGCATACACACAGAAATTTAAGGTGATATTGATTTTGGTATCAAGACATTCACATCTTCCTGCTTTCTTGTAGGGAAAAGTACAAATTATGCACATTCACATCTTCCTGTTTTCTTGTAGGGAAAAGTACAAATTATGCACATTCACATCTTCCTGTTTTCTTGTATGGAAAAGTAGAAATTATGCACATTCACATCTTCCTGCTTTCTTGTAGGGAAAAGTACAAATTATGCACATTCACGTCTTACTGCTTTCTTGTAGGAAAAGTACAAATTATGCACATTCACATACATGAATTTACATGTATATCAGTATCAAATCAAATCACAAACATCTGTCAAGACATATTGATATGGTAAACAACAATCTAGTCGTGATTAGCTCATCGTTTTGATTTTAAATTTGATTGTCATCAGTCATTAAATTCAAAATCATGTGTGATAACAGTATCAATAGAAGAAAAAGAAGATAAAGAAGAAAAAGAGGAAGAAGAACATCTTAAGAAGACAAAGAAGAAGAAGAAGAAGAAGAAGAAGAAGAAGAAGAAGAAGAAGAAGAAGAAGAAGAAGAAGAAGAAGAAGAAGAAGAAGAAGAAGAAGAAGAAGAAGAAGAAGAAGAAGAAGAAGAAGAAGAAGAAGAAGAAGAAGAAGAAGAAGAAGAAGAAGAAGAAGAAGAACAACAACAACAACAACAACAACAACAACAAAAAGAAGAACAAGAACAGGAAGAACAAGAAGAACAAAAAGTTAAAGAAAACATTATAACTTAAAAAAGAAATGAAACCTAGAATATTTAGATTCTAAACAGGGAATCTATAACATAGGTATATATTATACAAAAATCATAAAACAAAACTTATTATACCCGGTACATGTATCATTTTTATAATATCATAAACATCATGTCTTCCTTTTGTCCTTTTAAACCTGGCCATCATTCTCAGGTAAAAAAATCAATTTACTGATGACATCAAATCTTTTCCCCCATACAATACAATAAAAAAAATCAATTTACTGATGACATCAGATCTTTTCCCCCATACAATAAAAAAAACAATTTACTGATGACATCAGATCTTTTCCCTCCATACAATAAAAAAAATGAAGTTAGATACGAGAAAAAAAAACGCGAAAAAAAAAGCTCAAAAATGAAATAAGAAATTGTTGACAATAAAATTATGTTATGACACTGGCAGAAACTTTGGCAACAAGAACAGTGTGCTGGTGTAATTAAAACTAAATATTGATCTTCTCAGTTACTGACACATTTATTTAACAAGCTTGATACTGTGCATACTGGGAACACATTGGTTTAGAGGTAATGTGTCTGCCTCTAAACCTGATGTCATGAGTTTGCGCTCCAATAGGCTGAAAAATCTCAAGTTTATAGGGTAAAACTCAGCCCCCTCCCTCCCCCACCCTGACCCAGGTGGCTGGATAAAAATCTGGTCCCACTAAAGACAGACGCTAAATGGGAGGTAGGTCACTTGTGCAGATCACAACACTCTGGGCACATTAAAGATCCGATGCAAAATCAAACAAATTGTACAAAAACTATCAACTTAATCATCCTGCCTTCAAAGAAGGCTATTTTAATATCATTTCATTATTTTGAGCACTGCTCGTTTCCCAAAGTTCACTGTTGTCTGTCTGAGTAAAGATATCAGATCCAAAGTTCACTGTTGTCTGTCTGAGTAAAGATATCAGACCCAAAGTTCCCTGTTGTCTGTCTGAGTAAAGATATCAGATCCAAAGTTTAGACCACCTTGTACGCTCAGTTCCCAGATATCAATTTATCTTGTTTGTGTCATTGTATCGGACAGGAAATTCTCTTCAGTTTGAGTAGTCACTTCCCATAATCGATTGCCTAAAGTTTGAGTCATCAGGTCAGACTCCATGATTTGATCGGTTTGGGTGGTCATTTCCCATCAACCATTATCCAAGGTTTGGGTCATCATGTCAGACTCCATGACTTGGTCAGTTTGTGTGGTCATTTCCCATAAGTCGCTGTCTAAAGTTTGGGTCATAGTATTAGATTCCATGGCTTGATCAGTTTGTGTGGTCATTTCCCATAAACCATTGTCCAAAGTCTGGGTCATCATAGTATGAGATTCCATGGCTTGATCAGTTTGTGTGGTCATTTCCCACAAACCATTATCTCCTGTTTGAGTAAATATATCACAAGTGAGATCAAAACTTGCTTGTGAGACATGGTCAGTTTGAGTTGTCACCTCCCACAGGTCGTTACTTCCTGTCTGAGTCATCGTATCGGACATCATATCTTTTTCCGTTTGAGTCACCAATTCCCATAAGTCCTTTTCTGCCGTTTGTGTCATCATGTCAAATCCCTGAACTTGATTGGTGTGAGAGTTCACGTTGAACAGATCAGTGCCTTCCGTCTGAGTCATTATCGTGCACCATCCGCCCGTTCGTCTGGAGTGACCCTTATCCACACAGCATTGTCTGATGTCTGAGTCATTGTGTCCAAGCCCACATTCAAACTCACAAACATAGTTGCTCTCTGAGGTATAGTTTCTACCCTGCTGGCAATTTCTGTTGTTGCATCAAAACAGTTACTAGTTTGAGTGATTGTATCAAAGCCATCACCCGTCTGTGTCATGTTATCTAAACTGTTGGCAGTTTGTGTCATTGTGTCAAAGTTGTTGACAGTTTGTGTCATTGTGTCAAAGCTGCTGTTTTTGCAGTTTGTGTCATTGTGTCAAAGTTGTCAGTAGTTTGTGTCCTTGTGTCAAAGTTGTTGGTAGTTTGTGTCATTGTGCCAAAGAAGTCAGCAGTTTGTGTCATTGTGTCAAAGTTGCTGTTAGCAGTTTGTGTCATTGTGTCAAAGTTGTTGCTAGCCGTTTGTGTCATTGTGTCAAAGTTGTTGTTAGCAGTTTGTGTCATTGTGTCAAAACTGTTGTTAGCAGTTTGTGTCATTATTTCGAAGTTGTTAACAGTTTGCGTCATTGTGTCAAAGTTGTTGTTAGCAGTTTGTGTCATTGTTTCGAAGTTGTTGGCAATTTGTGTCATTGTGTCAAAGTTGCTGGTAGTTTGTGTCATTGTGTCAAAATTGCTGGTAGTTTGTGTCATTGTGTCAAAGTTGTTCATAGTTTGTGTCATTGTGCCTAGGCTGTTGTTAGCAGTTTGTGTCATTGCTTCGAAGTTGTTGGCAGTTTGTGTCATTGCTTGAAAGTTGTTGGCAGTTTGTGTCATTATGTCAAAGTAGTTGGTAGTTTGTGTCATTATGTCAAAGTAGTTGGTAGTTTGTGTCATTATGTCAAAGTTGTTGGTAGTTTGTGTCATTGTGTCAAAGTTGTTGGTAGTTTGTGTCATTGTGTCAAAGTTGTTGGTTGTTTGTGTCATTGTGTCAAAGTTGTTGGTTGTTTGTGTCATTGTGTCAAAGTTGTTCATAGTTTGTGTCATTGTGCCTAGACTGTTGTTAGCAGTTTGTGTCATTGTATCAAAGCTGTTATTAGCAGTTTGTGTCATTGTATCAAAGCTGTTGTTAGCAGTTTGTGTCATTGTTTCAAAGCTGTTATTAGCAGTTTGTGTCATTGTATCAAAGCTGTTGTTTGCAGTTTGTGTCATTGTGTCAAAGCTGTTGTTAGCAGTTTGTGTCATTGTGTCAAAGCTGTTGTTAGCAGTTTGTGTCATTGTGTCAAAGCTGTTGTTAGCAGTTTGTGTCATTGTGTCAAAGCTGTTGTTAGCAGTTTGTGTCATTGTATCAAAGCTGTTGTTTGCAGTTCCTGCCATTGTATCAAAGCTGGTGTTTGTAGTTTGTGTCATTGTATCAAAGCTGTTGTTCGCAGTTTGTGTCATTGTGTCAAAGCTGTTGTTAGCAGTTTGTGTCATTGTGTCAAAGTTGTTGACAGTTTGTGTCATTGTATCAAAGCTGTTAGCAGTCTGTGTCATGTTGTAACAGTTGTTGGTTGATTGGGCTAGTAAATCCAAAGAGTCTAAACTTCGAGTCACTGTGTTTTGTTTTGCATTTTTAGTACATATTTCTCTGTCAGCTGTTTTGAACAGACCATCAGTCAAATGGGAAAATGCCTGATAATCAGATACAGTTTGAGTTAGGGAGTCAAAAGTGTCTATGGCTTTCACTGTGGCATCACAAGTGCCTGTCGGAGTCATATTGAAGGATGCTTGTGTTTCTGTGTCGACACTGCCTTTTTGAGTCACGGTGTAAAAACGGTCAAGTGTCTGTGTTGTTGTGTCTACGTGATTCGGTGTTAGAGCAGCTGTGTCATTATTTCTGAACAAAGTTTGAGTTACAGCATCTACGTTATTCAAACCCACCAGCATTTGTTTCCTAGCGCTAAGGAACTTGGATGTCTCTCCTGGTGAGTTGAGAACATCCATCGAATTTGTCCATGAATCAAAACTGTCAAACAAGGACGTCTGCATGTCAAAGCCTTCAAAATTGTGGCCCGACGATCCCAATTCCTCTCTTGCTTGGACTTTATCTAATGGTTCTGAGGGTACAGGTGCGTCATGAGGCAATGACTGAGTTGTATCAAGTAAATCACTGGTCTGAGTCATCATAGTGTTCTGCGATTTGGGCCACTGCCATCCTACCTTCCTGTTTAACGAATTTTGCTGCGGCTCAACTGATGGCTCAGAAAGTTGTAGGTTGTTGGTATCCATTCCAAAGGCTTGGGTTATCATGTTAAACAGGGCTACTTCCTCGTTCATGAATAAATCCACTGGGTCGACCTGACAGGAAATGTCCTCAGATGGCAAAGACAGAAGATCTTCAGATGAATGAATGCTTGTTTCAAAGCTAAGGTCGTCTCTGGAGGTTTGAACGGTTGAATCTAATGTGATGGTACCCTGAGTTTGAGTGTCTGAGTCGGATGTCTTCTTGGGAATTGTCTGTGTGCTTGAGTTATTCAAAATATCACAAAGTCCTGCTTCCTTTGAAAAAGTTTGTTTATCACAGTCACTAAATAGGTGATCGACAGCATCATCTGGACCTTCCATTGTTTGAGTCTCCGAATGACTGATGAGTCCATTGAATGGCGCAGAGCTTTCAAACGTCTGCGTTTCACAGTCAGTGAGAAGGCTAGTAAGGGAATCCAGCATAAAACTTTCCAATGTCTGGGTTTCTGTGTCACTGGCTAAATAATCAGATGGGTATGGCACAGGGGTCTGTGTTTGGGCTGTGGTTAAGGCAAGATTTGATTCTGTATTGAAACGGGAAAATGTCAGGTTTGATATATCAGACGTAACGTTTTGGATCTTTTCTGATTGGATTGAAATATTCCCTGAGGGCAACTGGATGGATGATGCTTGCTTTGAAAACTCTATTGCACTATTGTAATTATTTACAGGAAGTTTCAGAGTTTGATTTTTATTTAATAACATGTTTTTGGATGTTCCTGCATTCTCAGAAACCGCAGCACTGCATGAAGATCCTTGAATGTACTCGAGAGATTTGGCAGAATGAGGTAAGTTTGTTGTTTGCGCTACTGGCTTACAAGAAAGAACTTTCAGATTGATTCCCATGTTTGTAGATTTACTTGCTGAAGAAAGAGCGGGGAGAAGTTGATGATATGAAGGTCTTTTGATTTGTCTCCATAAGTGGGTTGTCAACAAGGAATGCCTTCTCACATGGCTGATTGTTAAGTGCTGCATTTATAATTCTAGATTGTTGACTGAGGTCGTTTAGATTGAAAACAGAGGTGGATGATGCCGTCTGACTTGATGTTCGAAGTTGTGGTTCTCTGTTGCATGGCGTGCTCAAAACTGTACCATCGTAACAATCTTGTTCTTTGAGCTCCTTAGAGAAACTGTAACTACTGGTTGGTGCCTGTGTAGACGACTTGCTGTGAAGTCTTTCATTAAGTAACTTAGCAGCAGTGACAGGTTGTAATGGAGGTCTGGATGCGTTTTTGTTCAATGAAAGAAATGTTACACTGTTTTCATCCCATAAACATCTTGGTATGGAGTTGAACCACATGATAATTCACCACTGCTTGCCTCGGTCGGCCTGAAAATTTCGGTATCAGCAACTGTGCTCAAGTTGTTGTGATTGATTTTGTGCGGGTTTTGACCAAGAGTGGCGAAGGTGCCGCAAAGCGACTGCGTTGTCACGTCGTTCCTATCTGTGGGAATTAGGAAAGACATGTTGTTGGGCAACGAGAGCTTGGGGAGGATGGGCACTGTCGACGCCTTCCTTTTCTTCTCTTTCGGAGGTAATTTTTTCTTGGGGCATTTGGAGTCAATTTTAGCAGCTTTGGGAACTTTTCTGAAAAGGATGGTAAAAAACAGACATGACTGACAGGGAAAAGGTGAAAAAAAGAGTTTCTTCACATTTGAAGGCATATCATAAAACAAGAAAAAAATGAATGACTTCTCTGTGCAGCACCCCGGTAACGTTAAGCCAAATGAAAGAAAACCGTTCAAACTCATGATCCCACACTCAAGAATAGACGCATACCTACACTTATTTCTACCATCAACATTGAGACACTGGAACAACATCCCTAATGCCATTAGAAATTAATGATTTTAATACCTTCAAGACTAAGCTGAGCAAAATAATGTGTAAAACTGCAGAGTCTTCAAGATGAAGTTACAGTTTGAGAAGGAAGAAAATATACTGAATTCCTGTAACTTTAATAAAAATAAAATACCCGAGAATGTTTCATCTACTTGCAACAATCTACATTTACTTCCACATGATAACGTATTATCCTAATGTGAATACTTCATCCATTTACAACTTTCTTATGCTGCTTTTGCAAGGACATTTCTAATACAGTAGTGACTACCTAAATGCCCGCCACCTTAATGCCCATTTCGCGTAAATGCCCGCAATCTCAGGGAAACCTAATTTTCTATATATAAATTGCCCCTCTAAATGCCCATTTCAAAACCAAAGGTTTTGCATAAAAAACGCCCGGTCTCAATGGCAACTACAAGTATCATTTTCTCCAAATTATCATAAAATCGTCTGTAATTGATTAAAAATGACTTTTTTATCATAGATAATATGATCCCCTCACTAATAGGGCTTTTATGCCCGTCAACAATGTGCCATGCATTGTAACAATGTGTCATGCATTGTAACAATGTGCCATGCATTGTAACAATGTGCCATGCATTGTAACAATGTGCCATGCATTGTAACAATGTGCCATGCATTGTAACCACCCTTCATTACCTATCCATTGTAATGGAATAAAAAATGACCAGTCTTCTCTTCATAACTCTACCCTCTAGTGTAAAACACAGCCTTTGTTCCATTGGATCAGTGGTTTGTCACTGGGCAATTAAATTGAAGTCTTTCGGACTCCGCCCACGGCTCTTTCTTGATGTTGTAAGTTCCATGCAATCACCTGGCGTTTTTAATAGACTGGGTGGGTATGCATCACGATTAAGGGACAAGGTCTGAACAGTTTTATTGTCCCCTGTCTTGCATTGGCTGTATCCATTGTGCCTTTGGGTCTTCGTGGCGAGGGATGGTTAACCCCGTCCACATGCTTACCGCCTCAGTTCTAAAGAGCTAAATGGTTTCCAGATTTCTCACATTGCGTTTTTCTTAAATGATGAAAATCTGCACCATACTGGATGAACTCCCTTGGTGATCACTCCTCCCCCTCCATCATCCTCCCCCCCGGTAACCAATCCCCCTCCCCATTTCTTAAATTGTTGCCCCTGAACTACATTCGCCTAAATACCTGTTTCGCCTAAATGCCTGTTTTCTCTGCTTCCTGAGCACCGCGCATTTAGGCGGTCACCACTGTATCAGAAAAATTACCAGATATTATACCTTCCATGAACAAAACAAAACTCTTATTCTTGGAAATTTTAGAATTTTTAAGGAGTATCCGAAAATCTTCAGTCTTTGCTATCCGAGGACATTTCCTGTCAGATCGACCCAGAGGATTTATTATTCATGAATGACTCAGCCTGGCAGTGGACAGAAAGGCACCTGTACGGGGAGTAGATGATCCCGCCCTCTGCGAGTCTCCTGCTGCCTAGCAGGCAGGTCTTGGCTGACCAAAGGCTAAGGGAGTTAACCCTAAAAGAAAACCTGCTGCCTTGCATGCCAGTCTTGATTGACCACAGGCTAAGGGGAGTTAACCCTGATAGAAAATAACAACCTGCTGCCTTGTAGGCTGGTCTTGAATGACTAAAACCTAAGGGAGTTAACCCTGAAAGAAAATAACAAGGCCTGGTAGGGGCCTCAAGGTGGCAGCCCCACCATCTACCTAGGGTACAGTGGGCTAATCCCTGCTTATCCAAAACAACATGATTCAAAGTAATTTATACAATGATATACCCGGCTTGAACTTTCGAAGACGACTCTGGAACAGAACACGGACTGTGATTTTGGACCATGGAATGTTAGGGCAACTCCCTCTTGTCTGGTATGTCAAAAAAACATCTATCTAAACTTCAAAAGATACGAAATTATGCAGCCAGAACTATTGCTCTTAAAAAGAAATCTGATCACATTACCAATGTACTTAAAGACCTCCATTGGTTGCCAGTCAGAGAGAGAATTGACTTTGAGGTCCTTTGCATGACTTATAAATGTTTAAATAATCTAGCTCTCCCTATCTAGACAAGCTTTTAACTCCCATTTTAAACCTGGAGTCTTGAGGTCTAATAATAGTAACTATCTTTGTATACCCCGTACATCGACCCGTTTTGGTGAAAAGCTTTTTCTGTGTGTGCACTTCAACTGTGGAATGGTCTGGATGAATGTTGTAGGAACTCCATATCTCTTGAATCGTTTAGGAAGTCTCTTAAAACCCACCTTTTTAAGAGGGCATATAATAATTAGCGTCTTTTTAAGCCTTTCACGATCGTTGTTTTTGTTCGGATAGCTTATATTTATAATGAATCTTTTGATTATGTCTATGCACATTATATATCTCGTGTCTCTTGTAAGAATGCTCTATTCATTGAATATTTTATTAATTCATTGTATCTATCTTTTTAGCGTAATGTATTATTTACAATGTATCTTTTAGGTTTCGTGATCATGTTATACTCTTTGTATGTTTTAAAATTGTTGTATTATTTGAATCTTTTGAGTGGACTCTTAAACCCTTCTATTTTAGGATATCATATGTTACATTTTGACTCTTTTAAATATCATGTTCTATGACTATTACATTTTATTTATGTTGTATTGTATGCTATTGTGAGGTCTTTGAGCTCTTTTGAGAAAAGGCGCCATATTAATATTATTATTATTATTATTATTATTATTGGAAAGGAGTTATAATTAGCAGAAGAAATGGAAAAATTCAAACTGGACATTTTGACTATTACAGAAACAAAGAAAAAAGGACAAGGAATAGAAAATGTAGGACTTAATCTTCTCAGGAGTAGATGTCAAAGATAGAGCTAGAGCAGGAGTAGGCCTCCTAACGCATAAAAGGCAAGAAATGTTACTAGAAAGTTGGAAATTTGTAAGCCCACGGCTATTAGAGGTAAATATTAAACCAAAAGGAAGAGAAATTAAATTATTAATAGCTATATATATATATATCATATTATATGCATGAAGACAAGCTGTGGTCATACTTATATATATATATATACTTATATCTATATACCACTTGCTGAATGAAGACAAGCTGTGATCATACTTATATATATATATACTGTTTGCTGCATGAAGACAAGCTGTGGTCATACTTATATATATATATATATATATATATATACTTATCTCTATATACCACTTGCTGCATGAAGACAAGCTGTGATCATACTTATATCTATATACCGTTTGCTGCATGAAGACAAGCTGTGATCATACTATATCTATATACCGTTTGCTGCATAAGACAAGCTGTGATCATACTTATATCTATATATCGTTTGCTGCATGAAGACAAGCTGTATCTACTTATATCTATATACCGTTTGCTGCATGAAGACAAGCTGTGATCATACTTATATCTATATACCGTTTGCTGCATGAAGACAAGCTGTGATCATACTTATATCTATATACCGTTTGCTGCATGAAGACAAGCTGTGATCATACTTATATCTATATACCGTTTGCTGCATGAAGACAAGCTGTGGTCATACTTATATCTATATACCACTTGCTGCATGAAGACAAGCTGTGATCATACTTATATCTATATACCGTTTGCTGCATGAAGACAAGCTGTGGTCATACTTATATCTATATACCATTTGCTGCATGAAGACAAGCTGTGGTCATACTTATATATATATACCACTTGCTGCATGACAAGCTGCTGGTCATACTTATATCTATATACCGTTTGCTGCATGAGACAAGCTGTGGTCATACTTATATCTATATACCATTTGCTGCATGAAAACAAGCTGTGGTCATACTTATATATATATAACACTTGCTGCATGAAGACAAGCTGTGGTCATACTTATATATATATATACTTGCTGCACTTGCTGCATGAAGACAAGCTGTGGTCATACTTATATATATATATAACACTTGCTGCATGAAGACAAGCTGTGGTCATACTTATCTAAGAGAGGTCATAAAATAATGGCCTTGTTTCAGTCAGTCTCTTTTCACAAAGTCTGTTTTTAAGAACAAATTTTTTGCCTGTTCCTCATTAATTTCTTTCCATGAAAAGAAAACAGCCCATAAATTACCAGGTACTAACAAATGAAAACAGCTACATTGTTCTTTAACATTGAATTCTTTACACATCTTTACAGCTTTCATTTAAAATCATACCTTTAAACTGAAAAATTACCCCCCCCCCACCTTTCCAACTAGTTTTGAGCAAGAATTTGTGGGGTTTGTTGTGTATTTCATTTCACAGCTGTTTTAATTTGATATAATTAATTTGCTGTTCCTTAAATTCTTTATTTCTGCAATCAACCCCTCTCCCTAACCTTAGAGATATATTTAAAACAAACAACAAAACAAGGACCCAAAAACCCAAAGACAAATGAAAAATCAACCCCCCCCCCCCTTCTCCCTACCCACCACCATCCCTAATAAAACCTAAACGCATCCCCCCCCTTCCTCACCCCAAAAAACCAACACATGAAATACAACCAAAGAAATCAATGAACTTCTTACTGTGCAGACAGTGGTAGTTTGTGTCCCTTGGAAAGGCAATGCATGCTGAGGGCAGGTTTGTTGTTGTATTCTTTTCCCACAATCCGTACATGTGAATGTCAGTCCACACACTTTCTCGTGTCGAAGACAATCGCGCTCCAATCCAAATGCCCTTAGACATTTCGAACATTTGAATTTCTTCTCAAAATGAACTTTCATGTAATGCTGAAAAAAAAGGAAAGACAGAAAAAAAAAAGACAATAAATCAAAATTCTATGAGGATTGTGGTATGGTGAAAACAATAAAGTTGCGAGTTTGAAATCACGATGACACTGGTTTAAAATCCTAACTGGTCCAGGTTTTTTTCCCATAACATTGTACTTGTGGGAAAGATACTTCACTTTGTTTTCCTCGCTTGACTCAGGTGTGAATGAGTACCAAACTATAGGCAGAAAGTATCTTGTCAGAGAGTTAGTGTCTAATAGGCAGCTGTACTGTATATTCCCAGGCAGTTGAGAATGACTTTGAATTTAATGGCCTACTTACTGGGGGGGATAAATGATGTAAAGTTGGTGGGGCTGCACCTGTGCGAGTGTGAACGATATCCATCTTTATCTTAACCTTTAGCCCCTTTTCAGTTCTATTTTACAAACATCTTACTTTCCGCATTGTGTTTCTTCAAAAGCAAATTTTCTCACTACTTTATATTTCCGATAACTGAAATTTTTAGATAAAAGTTGATTGCCCATGAAAAAGTATGAAAGCCTTCAAATTGAAGAGGCAGGTATATTTTCCTTCATGATCTGATTGATTTGACATGTTGTAAAGATCTAAAAAACTAAAAATTATTCATTTCGCCCAAAGGAGTTTCCATATTTACTCATTTAAATTCAAAATCGTGTCTGCTGACAGTAACACTCATTGATTGAATAAGATCATTATAATGCACAAAAAGGTAAACGAAAAAGGAGAAAAAGTGAGAATTAAATTGATGAAGGCGACAAGAGGCAAATGCAAGGTGTACAGCCTTCATCATGCAAGCTTAATATTTTACTTCTATGGGGATATAACCCTATTTTACCTAGTAGTTTCAGGACTGGGGTTGATTGATTATAATTAATAATAACGGTACCCGGTAATCAATATTTCAATCAAAATGAATACCACACGCACTGTAGACACAAAAGCAAATAAATCAGGCATTTCGTGACAGCTTGACAATAAATGTTGACATAAGTGTTGATTCAGCGCGTCCACGTCACATGAGTAAGGAACTCATCACTTCCGTTTTCAGCACGTCCACGGCGTCACATGCCAGAGTATGGAACTCATCACTTACCGTTTCAGCGCGTCCACGTCCAGAGTAAGGAACTCATCACTTACCGTTTTCAGCGTCCACGCGTCACATGCCAGAGTAAGGAACTCATCACTTACCGTTTTCAAATGATCCAAAACTTTAAAGAAGCGGCCAGATTGTGGATTGAAGTTACATCCGGCAAAGGGACAGAAGTAGTGGTAGACTACACAGTTTTGGCTTTTGTTTTCTGGAATATTCAAACAAAAGTTTGATTCATTATAAAAAAGTACAGTTCCTTCAAGGTTATTACAGCCCAATAGAGCCAGGTCTTATCCCGGTTTCTATAGCGTGAAGGGGAACAGGTGATTACAATCACCTCCTGGACAGGATGCTAGTCTGACGCAGGTTTTACTCCCAATCTAGAACTTGTACCGATGTTGCATCTGGGTAAAGTGGGAAAATACGTGTTAAGTGTCTTTCCCAAGGAACATAAACGTCAAGGCCTGGCTTTGCTAGGATTCGAACCCGACCTGATGATCCCCAGTCCGGCAGCCTAGCCACTCAGCCACCGGGAGCACTATTCATTATAAACAGTGCTGATATTTAGAACTGGTTCAAACAGATCAGAGACATCAATGCATATAGGGGGACAAAAACAACCCAAAACTGAATTGGATGACACACATCAGTTTATAAATAGTCATCTAACACAAAAGTAAGATTTATGTAAATATGTATGATGCTTAAACTAGACCTAGATACCTACACGTATCTGATTTATGTACTGGCATTGACATGCAATCGTTTGTGTTGTCACTTTGCCATAACAATGACATTGGTTTATTTTCGTGATGTTGTATTCTCAGGGAAAGATTCCTTACTCTGATTTCATCAATTGACTCGGATGTGAATCAGTACTGAGTCATAGACAGAGAAAGAGCTCGTCACAGTGTGAGCCTGAAGTGATCAACAGTTTAACTTTAATTTCTTTTCTTTCCAATTTTGTTCACCATGTTGATACCCTTAGGAAAAGTATTCAGCGATGATGTCCTTATCCTTTTAAAATTCACATATCAACGGTGAATCGTGTATGTCTAAAATTAGCAACACATTTTTTTTCTCTTGCTTTTTTAACATTAAGGAGCCTCTATGCTTTGGCTAGTTAAGATTCCATGGCACGAAAACCCAATAAAAAAGCCATATAACAACCATATGAGCAATCCATGTCTCCCTATTGGGTCTAGTTTTTGACACTTGCAAACCGTATGAATGTCTGTGAAAATAGATTAAAAGCAGGGTCATTTCTTCCTTTGATTTTCTGGACTTATCTACAATTGGACTTACAGTTTGTGACTTTCACCGTTGATATATAATAAGTGAGTATCTGGGATTTAACAATGTAAGGGTACTATACTCTATTGTATTTAATGCACACTTACAAACATCTCATATATGCCATATAGCATCAAGGAGTACATCAACAAATGAAATATTTTGTCAGAAAGAAGAATGATTTGTGAAGTCCTGAAATTTCACTCGAGTTAAAAACTTATTAAAAAATTTACCTCTAGTCTGAAACAACTTTCGTTCCCCAGGCAGCCCTATTTTGAAGTCAATGTTAATGGAACGTTGGACTAAAAGATTGACTTACATGATTTCTGAGCTATCTTCCTTTATGGTCACGACTCGTAAAAGGTAAGTTTGAGTTCAGTCTCAGATATTATCAGATTCACTTCCATCGTTCAAGCCACTAACTTTCTAACAAGAGTGTGTTAATTTATTATGAATAGCGCTACAGTAATACAAGTGATTCCTTTAAAAAAAAAAAATTAATACACATGCAGCAGAAGCAGTAGTAGGCCTATGGACAGTATAAGTTCTCAGAAAAACCAGATGGGACCATGATAAAAAAAATTTGACATAGACGAGAATCGACTGGAGCGTCATCGACTGAAACACCATCCACTGTATTACTTCTTGAAGCTGACAATGCTCATTTCCTTCTTCTGCTTTGTTGAGCAACACTAAACAAAATAACAAAAAAATATTACGTTCATGGTGAAAATGAGCTGTAAAAAGGGAGAAAACTCTTCTTACAATCTTGTGAACTTGAGACTTGTGTAGTCCCAGGAGAGACGGACTCGAGGTCGTGAAGGGCAGAACTCTTCTGGGCATTGGTACGCTTCATGATTCTTGGTGTGAGTGATGAGCAAGCTCTCCGCTGGCGGTGTAATCAGCACAACATCTTGCACCTCAATTGGTGAAGTCATCATAAGCAGCACGGACCATCCTGTGCGATTTCACACTGCATGCAACAAGAAATGAACAAGAGCAAGGGCTTGAGCGAAGGGTGATGGATTTTGGAAACAATACAAAATTACAAGTAGCTGTAGGCTACAATATATTTGGGGACATTTGCTTTTAGATCTGTGAGTAGTGGGAGGTCTGTTCCACCTATCTTAAGTTTGTTTGTTGATATATATATTATCTTTATATCTCTTTACCATAAGAAGACTATAAAATATCTCCCACTACATTAGTTCATTCACCTTAGTTTAAATGCTTCAATTACTATTAATATAGAATAGAGTCATTTGTGAACATTTATGAATGTGTGAAGAAAAGATAGAAGAAAAGTAAGCTGAAAAAAGTGGAGAGAAGAAGAGGAATAAAATAAAATGAAAGCAATGGGTCTGTGTGATTCAGTTTGCAAAAATTGGGTGAATTTCATAAAACAATTATATATCAGTCTAGGATGTCACTGGCAGACCATAGTTCATAATTTTACAGCTCACAGAGTCAGAACTTATTTTGGGTTATAGAACGTGAAATTAAACATGGGTTATCACTGATCATACATTGCCTCCTTGACAGAACATCAGTCTGTCACAGGTCTTATTCTTTGGCAGGGGCTGGTGTCCTCTCACATATGTCAAGCAGGTAAACATGTGTTAAGTATGATTTCTGAGAAACACAATGATTGGCAGACACAGTATTCCCAGGATGAAAAGCTTGTACTGGGAATCCAAAACCCTTCCTTCATCCTCCCTCCCACTCATTACTAGTGTCACTACTTTTACCAAGTGCCACCTGGTCCTATACCACTACTAGCACGCACCTACATACCCGCACTCATAGGTTTCCTATTTCTTTTCTTAGTCGACCTCACCTTCATTTCTCGGAAAGTTGACCGTAAGTCATGTATGATCCCCCCCCAAAGCCCGAACCAATTCTTATCAAGTCAGTTTAGCATCAGCCTCTCTTACACATGGGTGTTGTTGTCCACCTTAAATCTGTCTTTCGTTATATCCTCTCTCTCTTTTTTTCTTTTTCAAGTATAAATTTGTTCTCTACAGCTTTTCTTATTTTCTTCTCAACTTTGTCAATTATTTTAGCTTTCATCTCACACAATAAACAAAACATTTTTCTTCTTCGAAGTCAATCCAATGCTTGAAAGTATGATAGAGCTATACCTATGTATGTAATTGCAGTTCAATTTTTTTGTTGGACGTATGACTGTGTGTTGATGTGTATGTGTGTAAATGAGATAGACATACGCATAAAACAAATGCATTTTATTGCAACTGCATTGAAAAGCAGAGTAGACACAGGCAGACACCAAGTAAACGAGCGCATGTGTAGATGATTGTAACTCGTTGACCAATCGTTGGTCATTGTGTGCAACATTGCATTGCCACTCCCCCTTCTCCTGCTTTACTTATATAGATAGGCTTTTGGCTTCCTTTCCCAAGCGAAGGAGAGGTTTTAAAGTGGGATAATCCGTGATTTCTGGTCTAGAATGCAGATCCAATTTGAGCTCTAACAGGTAACTAGAATTCTAGACAAGATCCAGGAATATACAGTAGATGCTAAATAGTCCCATGCTTATAATTATGTCTGTCGTTATTCCCAACTCTGCTGTGAATAATACTTTTTGTTATTCCCAACCGGATTGGGAATACCACTTTTTTTATATTCCCAACTGGGTTATGGGAATACTGCTATCTACTATTTCTTATTCTCAGCAGTATTGGGAATTCTGCTAGATCTAATATTTCTTAAATTCCCAAACGAGTGTTGGGAAACTACGCAAATGTACTTTTATTTCTTATATTCTAAACCGGTTGTTGCGAATATAATTTTTTTGTTAAATTGTTATTGTAATTTATTTTTTACTATTATTATATTATTATTATTATTATTATTATTATTATTATTATCATTATTATTATTATTATTATCATTATTATTATAGGCTAGATGATAGACATGGATTTCATGAGACAGCCATAGTAGTAAGTCGCAGCTCTTATCCGACAGTCTCCTGTAGTTTGTATGGTATTAGGTAGGCCTCTTCTTATTCACAGCATGGTTGGGAATTATAAACACTTCGTAGAATTATAGGCATAATCACACTTTAGCACCACCAGGCAGTATCAAAACTTGAAAATAATTTACAATATTGCTCCTAACTGATTCACTGAAAAAAGCACATGCTGTGCGTGATCAACGCTCTCACTCTCTTTCTCTTTTGACTGTTGGACACTTGGCGGTACTGAAATGCGATCACTTTCTCACCAATCCGCGGAGTACTCATGAGGAAAGTGTAGGGAGTGCAGAGGCCCCCCCCCCCCCAAAACAAACAACAACAAAAAATCCCCACTCTTCGTGTTTCCAAGTCAGTCGTCTCTTTATATCACTCCCGTTTCAGCACTGCTGCAGTGAATATTTCACTGTTGTGCCTATGGTCAGCGTTGCTAATCCGGGGAATAATATTGATAATAATATCTAATAGAAGGGAGACAACGGACTTGGGACACACATCGTGATATACATCTACTCGTAGAGTGGCAAGGAGAGAGTATCGGTTATGATAGGGTTTTTAATCGTATTTCGTGTGAAATGTTGGCCGTGCTAAATAAAATGAATGTAAATGAGAAAAGTCAGAAAGTTTGTCAAAATCTAGTTATGACTATAGATCGAAGTAAGAAGCAATTGATTGAATGAATAGATCTGGAATCTAGATCTAGATTCTATCTAGTTATAACATCGATTACCTGTAAAATAAAGATGACATAACGAATACACCAATTTATTCATCAGTTCTCGTTTATCAGTAGATATAAGATAGGATATCAGCTGGTATTTTCGGGACCTTTCACTTCAGTTGTCGTCAATCTCGGTTTCCGACCTCCAGTTTGTTTATCTCCCCACTCTCCAACAACGAAAATAAATAAGGTTATTCTACCTAAAGTAAAAGCAAATTTCCTTCATGTATCAAGTAAACGAAAATCGACGAATTTCTTTTACGCGATTATCTTCCGTTATTTTACGGTTATATATTCATACATTGTCGATTGAAGGTCGAGGTTGAATGTTGTATTATTGTATGGCCGGCAGACTGACTGACCCGAAGGACTAGATTTTGATCTACACTGATGAGAGATGTCTTATTTGAACACTAAAGTGATCTCTCATGCCAACAAAGTTCGAAGCTTGTATAAACAATCATTCGAACCCTACAGGCTCATTATGAAAGTTTTGACAGGCAAGTTTTGGTCGTTATCATGCTACAGTAGTACTGGAGACAATGTAACTTGTAATGTAATGGGATGCTGAAGTGAAGGACTCCCATAGTTGGGCACACACCAAGGAAGATAAATGGGAGGGTTTATTTTGAGAGAAAAACAAGAGTAACTGCTTTTCAGAGGTTGCTCTCAGGGGATAATCACACTTTAGCAGCCAACATTTCTTCACACCAGATACGATTACAAGTCTAGGCTAGCCTGGATCTAGACTTGATACTCTCTCTTGCTGCTCTACAGGTAGATCTAATCCTGCGTCCACGAAGTGTGTTCCCGAGTCAGTCGTCTCTTAATTATTACTCCCGGAAAAGGAACGCTGAGCAGAGACAAACAGTGGAAAATACACTAACCTTGTGGCAGTGCTAAAGGCAAAGCGGGAGTTATGATAGTAAGATGACTGACTTGGGAAGACAACTTGGAGATACCCGAGTTGTACTTCTATTTTTGTTTGCTTTAATGCATGGGAGCAAGCGTATCAACCAATGTGGTATTGGTGATTCAGGAAACTATCTTTGATTTGTTGGGTGCTTTCGAAGGATAGAAATTGATGGACATTGGCTACATAATAAGCACGATTTGTCATTCTCTCAGACTCCAGAGGATATAATATTCGGCCAGCGTTGATTCGCAAGTAGGACTGATAGACTTTGCTACTATCCGTATTAATTCTAATGGTGAAAGAGTTTGTCCCTCATTCGGTTCGCCATTAATGACGGATGGACTTTGCCACTATCCGTCATTAATGATGGACCTGAGCTTGATCCCAGTTGAATTTAAACATCTAGATGTATCTAATGATGATTTTATTTTGTTAGTATTTGACATTTTCACTATTTCCCCTGGATGTAACAAATTACAGATGAATATGGTAGATGGGAACGATTCACCATTAGATCTAGATGTGACTTGCATGATTCTCTCTCTCTCTCTCTCTCTCTCTCTCTCTCTCTCTCTCTCTCTCTCTCTCTCTCTCTCTCTCTCTCTCACTCTCACTCTCTCTCTCTCTCTCTCTCTCTCTCTCTCTCTCTCTCTCACTCTCTCTCTCTCTCTCTCTCTCTCTCTCTCTCTCTCTCTCTCTCTCTCTTTCTCTCTCTTGTATAACTGCAACCTGCTTTCTACGTTTTGCGGCCCATAATGTGTAAACATAAATTGTATTAAATGTATTTTATAACATGAGAAATGTAAATCAAAAGAAAAAAGTGCCTTCTTTGGACAAAAGATTTAATATTATGTTTGTATGTGTCTCTCTCCTTCCATCTTTCTTGGCAATACATCAATACTAATGACGAATAGCATTTTTCTCTCTCAGATATCCGTCATTATTGCGAATATTCTTAGAGGGATACTAAATTGTAAAGGGATTTCTGACTGTATTATCCTTTTATTGATTTTGTCCATGTTGACAAGTATAGATTTTGTTTATTAATCTTTTCATTGTACAGATATGAATTTCGGTATCAGGCTGTTTTTTGATGCGTGCCAGATTTGATGAAAATAAAGCTGAGACAGACTTGAGAAAGGCTAAAAAACTTGTGTTGGATGGACAGAGAGAGTTGCTTTTGAAAAACGCATGCTCAACCAATCAAATGTAATGTTTCATATTAGGTCTATTTTAATGATTGTAATATTGTAGTCTTTCTTCTGAATCAGAGAAAAAAGTCTTGGTTTATATTAAAATTTGCATGTTTTCAAAACTTATTTTATTTTCAGCACATACATTTGCCGTTGGTACATGTACTGAATGCTTTTCATGATAATCCATTTGGTAAAGTTGTTAAATCCATGTTCATTTCTATTTTATCTCATTTAATTAAATGATGAATTAAAAACCATCTGATAGTTTATCTCCTTTTTAAAACTCATAAAAAAAGTAACTTCTTTCTCACATTCCGGTTTTATCAGTGTTGTTTTTCATCTTTTTAAAATGTTATATATAAACTATAATAAATGAGATTTGATGAAATGATGCCACTTGTTTATTTTGTTTCTTCACAGTTCCCAACTCACCAGGGTGTGGCATACCAGAGGGCGTCGCCCCCTCCCGACTGAGTAAAGTTTATTTAAAATTTTAATGAAAATAGTGTTTTGTTATTGGGATATAATGCAATATCAGTATCACAAGTTATTTTCACTATTTTCTGTTCTAAAACAAGCTGTGGGGAAGAATCAAACTATAAACTGTTCTCAATATATATACATGTGCAGCATATACTGTTTTAAGGAACACATGACCAATCATTATGGGTTTATGTTCACAAAATTATGTTTTTAGGTTTTGAAATTTAAGGAATATACAATGCAGCATTGTTATGGCCAATTCTTCCAGGTTGGGTCAATGAGTTTGATATGGCGTGAATTCCAAGATTTCCATATATGGGCTGTTTTTAAAAATTTAGGGACTACAAAAAACTCTTTGTAGTAACTATCATGATACTGATACAAGTATCCCATCCCTGCCTCACCCATCCAGTCCCCATGTCAGACAGAGATCTAGATCTAGAGTTTTTTCATCCAACGTCTGTCTGTTCAGCTACATGGCCCAAATCAAAATGAGCGTGCGTTCAAACCAAACTCAAGCGGTTCCATGCACTATGAAACAGGCTATGATCAATGGGGAGATTAATGAGCAGCATATCGGCATCATATCAATGCAGTGTTTGAATGGCACTGACCAGCAAACTGCAAACGTTTAGAGAGGATTAGGCCTTTGACAAGGGGAAAAAAAACAACAACAAAGTGCATAGCGGGAACACCCCCTTCTCCTCAGCCACACACTTTTCCATATCCACATTATCGCTAAGGAATACTGCCTTTGTACATTTGTACGTATGTATGCATATATCAGCTAAGTGGTTATTCTCATAAATCTTAACTTTTTTTCATGCGTAAAATTCTAAATAAAAATCTAAGCACTTTACAAATATTTTGTTTACATATTTGATGAGGAGTTTGGTAGTTCAAGATTTCCGTGTAATGGGTTTGAAAGGTGTGTTGCCAGTGCAATTAAAAATAAAGGGATTAAAAAGCAGACCTAGAGAAGAGTGTGGGATAGCCGTAAATTTGTGTTTAGATTTGCGTGCTGTACTGTAAAAAGTGTAAACAAAAATCCAACATGGCAGCTGTAGCCATTGTAACCATGTCTTTATTTCAACTATTTTAGTTTTGACATAAAGTACACTCAAACCTCATTACATCTCAATTGTTGTGCCAGTGGTAACTTGGCGTTATAAAAGGAGTATAATGGCATTATAACTAAAGCGTCCTTTTTCAGCATTACAATGACGGACATTTTCAATATAATATTTGATTAGTCCAGTAGAAAAAAAATATCCCTGATAAGACAGTATGGGCCCTTGCATGTGAAAAGGCTATTGTAGTAGGATTTCCCAGTCTCTTACGTACTGTAGTCTAGAAAAAGAACATCAGCAGAAACACCCCAAGCTCAAACTGGATACGCCTAGTTAATGACACTGCTGTGAAGCTAATTCTCGCTACTCAATCATAGCCATGCCTACCCTGTCAAGCTGTTGTGTCAGGATGAATCGATCTGGCCTATGCCGATGCCATTCTTCGTTCATGACCTTGGCCTAAGCAATGGATGACTAGTGTCTGCAAACCTTTCATACTCTCATTCTCACACAGAAGAAGCCTTGTGTCACTAGTGTCAGTGTCATTTCTGTGAGTGTGCTAAAGACACACAAAGTGAGCTTCATGATTCTCACACAAGACTACACGGCAGTGATGCTAAAGGGTGTGTGTGGCGTTTGACCAAACCAAACTAGAGTCTCCTACCCGCTTGCATCACCACAGGGAAGAGGGTGATGTTGCTCGGAGGCTGTGTAATGAGTTGTATTTTACAGTAGTTATTAACGAACTTTAAGGCCAAATCATTGGCAGTATAATTAGTTATTTCATTGCTTTTGTATAGTGGTAGACAAAGGTGAAAAGCTGGCGGTTGGCGAGAATGGCGGGTGGAGGAATAAATAGTGAAGTTTGAGTGTATGTTTAATTAAATTAGAAGTGTGTTTTGTGTCCCTTTAGATTGAAATTTCTGGATTGTAGGAGATCCTCTCCATAACTCCAAGATGCCCATCCGTAGTATGCATTACAAAAACCCAACAAACCATCTATTTATTTGCTTGTATTTTATTCAGAATCTGAATGCAATCAGACAGTCATGGTACAAAACAAACTTTTGAATGGGACAATATTTTAATTTACCGGGTATTTCATATTTAGAAGGGGAAAATCCCGTTAAAAACATGCCTCTCACCTCCCATTTAACCCCCCTCCCCCC
Organism: Doris montereyensis; assembly: GCA_037039925.1. Lineage (NCBI taxonomy): Eukaryota > Metazoa > Mollusca > Gastropoda > Nudibranchia > Dorididae > Doris > Doris montereyensis. Next base: position 22,399 of record JAXRKP010000757.1, on the reverse strand, counting down.
CCCTCCCCCAACCAAACCAGAAGTAAAACACAACAACAACCAGAACAAAATGAAAGCTGTGTCTAATAGTAAAAAAACAACGAAAATTATACTGAACAGACTAAACTAAGTAGAGAAACAAGAACAAAGTTTTAATTTAAAAGCAATTGCAAAGATTAAAATCCAGCAGAAATTAGCATGTGCAGAGAAAAAAAGAAAGAAGGAAAGTGTTGGCTCATGGCCTGGAAGGGCATCACACGGCACGATGTCCAGGTAAAACTACCCCAGAGTGGGACACCTGTGTGTGTATCTGTGTAACTGTGCAACAGAGTATAAGTACTGTCTTACTGCAAATAACTAAACAACAATTTCAATGTGGTCATGGGCATGCAACAAACGTATGTTGAATACCTACAGTGCAATCCCCCGATAACGACAATCCCCAGATAGCGACATGGATCCCTGGTCCCGTTTTTGTTGTTGCTATATATCATTAGTAAAAAAACCCCTCTGAATAGCGACGTGAAACCTCCCAATAACGACATAAGTCTAGCCGTAAACACTACATTTGACATGAAAATTTGATCAATATTGACAAAATTGAGGCGTATTCTTAGCAATGAAAACACTTCTTTTTCGGCCAATGACAACGTGTGAGATTATTTCTCCATCTCTGAGGGTACCAAGGCCGTGACAACCAGCTAGTAAACCCATCTGCTGGCTTTACCAACCCCAACCCCAACACACCGGTCCTTTTCAGGGTCCCACCACATCTTCCCAATTGACTAGCCTCCTCTCGTAACGCCCCCTTTCGCCGCCATTTTGAAAAATTCTGAATAACGACATCCCCGACAACGACATGATTGTTCGGTCCCCGAGCGATGTCGTTATGGGGAGATTACACTGTACTTGATACTTCCTCATTGTATTTTGTGTATTTGCTTGCCTATATAAGTATAAGAGTATGTATGTTTAGTATAAAATGTATGAATACGTAATTTTGACTTTATATATCTTTCAAAGCACATCCAATTTTCAATGTTAATAATAGTATATTTCCCATGTTTTCGATTTTCCAAGCACTATGTCAAATGAAACATTGCCTTCAATAGACAATAAAGATTTGATATTATTATTATTATTATTATTATTATTATTATTTACTTATCAGATGGCATCCGTCACACACAGGTATGGGCCCTAGAAGGAAAGGAGATAATAAGTATTTCTAGACCCTGGATTAGATCATAAATGAGTCAACTTCAATTACATGTCATTGCGTGTTGCTAGTTTAAACACTGGCATTATTTGGGGAGGATAGTTGCGTAATTTGATTTGAGTGGATTGTGCAAATGACAGAAATGGAGGTGAGACACATGGATGTGTAATTTGATTTCCATCCCACAGGTATGATTTGCAGACTTTTTTCTTTATCACATTTTTTTGTGTTCTTTCATCCAATTTCTTTGTGACTTTTGACATTTGTCTCTTATTATTATTTTCTCAAAGGAAAACTACATTGACAAGTGTGCTTAACTTTCATCTTTGTACATCTGTTTCAGATGTTGGACGTCTGGCATCCATTTGAAAAGGCCCAATACCCGGAATACTTTGCCCAGAGGGAGATCAGAAAGAGAAATATATTGAGAGATGGGAAAGCAAAATATGGAAAGTCGGATCAGAAATCAGCCATTGATAATTGATGATGTATTATATTTGTAAATTCTTAGAATGCATTGTTGTTTATGTTTGTTAACTTAGACACATATTCGAATTTAATAAAAAGAGACACAAACCAACCAAGAAATAAATGAAGCAAAATATATATATCTATCTTCTGTTTCGTTTCTTTTCAAAAAGATTTGTAACCATGTTCCATGCATGCTTTTAGGCTCACTGCAATGTAGCTGGTTATGGTTAGGTAGACGTTCTCATGATCATGTTTTAAACGTGTGCATGGCTAGCTGATAGAAGATAAAATCAATTGAGTGAGTGAAGACTGTTGATGGGAGTGATACAAGTCTTAATAAAGTACTCTGAAAGTTTTAAAAACTTATCGTCTTGAGCGCTCTTCCCTTTTTATGTTGGAATTGTGTGTGGTGAGTGATAAATGTGACAAGAGACTCTTTAATAACATAATATTAATATACTCTGTGTCTTTAAATCATTACCCGATAAGAAATGAAATAACTATAAAAAAAACTGGGTACACTTAAAAACTGCTCTTTTTTTTTAGCGTTGTCAGAAATTCATTATCATTTTTAATGATACCTGTTTCATCAAAGTCCGGAAACTAGTTAATGTATGATATATAATGCTTCTACATTATAAGACCCACCATTTTCCGTCAACATCACCAAAATCTGTTTGCATTCCTTCCATGTGTTTTCTAACATTTGAAGGCTACTCTGCTTCTGGGATTTTGAATTTTAGGTCGTTTAGGTCATTGACTGGAGTGTTAAAATTGCTGTCTGATATATAGTTTGTAGTCCAAAAGAAAAATTCAATGGGAGTAATATCCGGCGATCTAGCAGGTCAAGCAATGGGTCTATCCATCTCAATCCACCTGCTAGGAAAACACTCATCTGAGGCGTCTAACTTTTAGTTCCCAGTGAGGAGGAGCGTCGTCTTGCTGAAAGTTAATATCAGGTTGTAAAGTGTCAAACTGAGCGGCAGCATCAATTCTGACATATCCATATACGTGTACGTCTTTGACATTATGGTGTTATCGCTAAAAAAAAAAAAAGAACAGTTCAATGACTCTGTTTATCATCAAAGCGTACTACTAGTACCAGTCATTTAGCTTAGTGCGGTCTGATTTCAAGTGTCTCATCTTATTTCTAGGTCCCCCAAACTCACACAGAAGCATATAACAAAAAAAATCTTATGAATTCTATACATTATGCACTGTGTTTGATGTCTTTGGATCAAGGCGTTTTAAAGTTATTTCAATTCTTTATCAGGTAATAATTTAGAGGCATCCTATATAATAAACAGTGTTTAATCTGAAAATGTTTGAACTGCAACCGGTGATAAATCAAAAGACAATAACACCCCCAAATTCTTTCCTGTTTGTCTTTCTTATTCTTATTAAATGATTGTTAGTGTTTGATAGAAACCAGTCTTCTTCTTTTTTCTTTAAACCCCATGTCTTTGCAATGTAGTGAGGACTACAGAGTACAACTACAAGTAGTGTAGTATGTAGATGTTCTGTATCTTTCACTAGCCAATTTTTCTTCAAAAACTAATTCCTTTCACCTCACCTATTGAAGATACAAAAAAAACTCCCAATCAGTAATTAAGGAGTAATTGCAGGAAGGCATGTGGTTGACACAGGTTCAAGGGAAATCATTCACAAGTAAAAGAATTTAAAACGGCTTTGCTCCCTTCAATTGGCAAATTTTGGCTTAACTGAAAACTTCCTGATTGTGTGGTCCTCTTGATTATCGGTTAATTGCCATCTATTATGTTTATATTATTCGATTCAACGAATAGATATTTCCATACAAAAAAGAAATACATGCACATGTATGTAGGAAGAAAAAAGAAAACTGAATGTTTATTCGTACTCACGTATTCTTTAGATAACAACTGAGCCTTAAGTGTCCATAGACGGATGGTTACTTACCCACTTAGTCTGGGATGAGCATAGGCCATCGACGACACCTCGCTGTTGCACTCTGTTCTAGTCTGCCTGCTGAATTCCTGTTGGTTCCCTTTGTCTGGTCTTCAGTGTCTCATCTCCAGGTGCTGCGAGTTGGCGCCTCTTCCTTTTCCCTTGTGGGTTCCAACTCAGGAACTTGCGCCTGGTGTTGGATGTTAGTTTCCTGAGGGCATGTCCAATCCAACGGGTGTGTCCAATCCGACCCACTTTCTCCACAGGATCTGTATGGCCACTGGTTGCTCTCCTGCTCGCTGCCAAAGGTCTTCATTCCTTATCTTTTCTAGCCATGTGATCTTAAAGATCGACAGGTATTAATGAATGTCTGGATTTTCCGTTGTGTTCACCCGACCATTCTCCATAGGCGAATATTGTCTATCAGACTTTCCTCAGCATTATCTTTTTTTGCAGGAGAGAGATCCCCTCCTCCCTCCCCACCCCCAGAAACATGGAAACTAGAGAGGGAAGCTTGGTTAGTTTCATGATTTTTTCATTATTAGAAGAAAAAAAAAATTACATTTGATTTTCTGAAAAAAGAAATCTAATTCTTATTACATGTACTACTATGTACAAAAGTTCCACATAGATCCGAAAAAATCATTTTTATTTTAATGTTTTGTTTTTCTTGTTTACTCTATTGTTTTTGATACATGTATTTGTATACAAGTTTCTGTCAATCTGATTGTGTTTCCGTATTTTCTGGGCATCATACTCATGTATTATAATGATAATAATAACAACACTAATAATGATGAAAATAATAATTATAATAATAATCATTACTGGTACTATTACTAATATACTAGTGACTAGTATGCCGCGTCTAATACATGTAACATACATGTATTATTATTACACGTATCATTGTATTGTTAAAATTAGCACTAGAGGAAGTAATCTTTTTAAAACTTCGTAATTACACGATAATCTCCCCTGGACCAGTGTGCGATCTTCTGTCAGTAAAGACTTCTAAGTTCTATTAATAGTATTAGTAATACATGTACGGTGCTTCTAAATAAAATCGGTCTGGGATTCATTTAAGAAGGTGTAGAGTTTCGACACGAGTGTTTGGCTTTGTGTAAGGTGACTGAACCCACTAAAAGTTTGTAGACTGAGCACACTTGTGTTAAGTCAAGTTAAAAAACAACATTGTAGACAACAAAAAGTTTTGGAAACCCACTTCATTGCCTCCCCCCTCCCCCTTTTCTCAAATGAAATACCCCTTTAAAAGTTTGTAGACTAAAACGCAACAAAATTTGGCTTTTACTTAAAAGGTGACTGATACACTTGACTTAAAAGTTTGTAGACTGAACCCACTTGCACAAACACTTGAAATAAATAGTTAACTGTCAATTTGTAGACAAACCAGACAAAAAAACCCAACTAACATACTTAAAGTATTAAATAACAAAAACATTAAAAAACAACAAATGTATAATCCTGCCCCCCTCCCCCCCCCCCCTCCCCCTTTTCTCAAAAATAAATACCCCTCCCCTAAAAACACAACAAAATCAAACAAACAAATTACTTATGCACAACGCACAAACAAAAAACAGTAAATCAAATGCACTGACACACAAACACTGAAATAAATAGTAATATTAATATAGACAAACCAAAAAAAAAAACCCCACACTATACATGTAATAACTATACAAACAAAAACATTAAAACAGATACATGTATATATATAATAATAATATACAGACAAACAAGCAAAAACACTAATTTATACAAACAAACAAATAGAACTGCAGAACGATCTTTAGTTTTTGTTCTTTCCTTTTCAAAACAAAACTTATTTTTAGATATATTCAATGTAGATAGATAGATTGTAAGATAGATTAGATATGAATATGATATTACATGTTATGCATATAGTATAATGCATGTCTGTGTACTGTAAGTAGTGTAAGTAAGAGGCAAAGTATACATACCTCGGACAAATAAAGGATATTATTATTATTATTATTGTTATTATTATTGTTATTATTATTATTATTATTATTATTATTATTATTGTTATTGTTATTATTATTGTTATTATTATTATTATTATTATTATTATTATTATTATTATTATTATTATTATTATTATTATTATTCAAAAACAAAACTGAAGAATACAAAACTTCTGGTATAGCTTTAGGAAAACAGAGACATTTATTTCAAGACAAAGATCCCACCACTCCCACTGTCTATGAAAAGAAAATTCAAATCAGTGTGTGACACCCATTGTGACTAATGTGACATAAGGGTGTCAGACCTGGTCACCTAAACCAAGAAACTACCAAGAAAACTGCAAACCACCCAGAGAGCAATAGGGAGACAATTGCTACATAATCAATCTCCAAGATAAGTACTCTTGCATTGAAATAATAATTTTTAAAAAAAAACCGAAGTGGCTACTAACGTTCTCAAACACTCACTCTCATAGTCATACAAATATAGAAATGGGCTGGTCATATGATATACTTGTAGTAAAAGATTTCAGAACAACAGATGGGCAAAAGGTTGTACAGAATGACAGCCGAGAAATGGACACAGGAACCCAGGAAGACTACCAACAATAATTAATATGGCATAATGACCACACACGATAAAAAAAAATGAGTACGAGGCAAAGAAAAGCAGGGACTCACTGTGGAAATGGAAGTGGAAATGTGGCTACTGCTACTACTACAAATACGATTACTACTACAGCTATTATTACTACTGCTACTACTACTACTACTACCATACGATTATACTACTACTGCTACTACTACTGCTACCACTACTACTACTACTACTACTACTGCTACTACTTACTGCTGCTACTGCTACGGCTATATACTACTGCTGCTGCTGCTGCTGCTACGGCTATACTACTGCTGCTACTACTACTACTACTACTACTGCTGCTACTGCTGCCGCCATTACTACTGCTACTGCTACTAATGCTACTACTACTACTGCTACTGCTACTGCTACACTACAAATACGCTTACTGTTACTGCTCTACTATTACTACTGCTACTACTACTGCTACCATTACTACTGCTACTGCTACTGCTATACCGTTACTGCTGCTGCTACTAGCTACCACCATTACTACTGCTACTGCTACTACTATAAATTACTACTGCTACTGCTACTACTACTACTATTACTACTGCTACTACTACTACTACCACCATACGACTACTACTGCTGCTGCTGCTACTACCTACCACTACTGCTACTACAACTACTACTACTACTACTACTACTACTACTACCACTACTACTACTACTAATACTGCTACCACCACTACTACTGCTACTACTACTACTACCACTTACTACTACTGCTGCTACTACTGCTACCACCACTACTACTACAACTACTACTACTACTACTGCTGCTACCACTACTACTACTACTACTACTACTACTACTACTACTACTACTGCTGCTACTACCGTTACTGCTACTACCAGTACTTACTACTACTACTACTACTACTACTACTACTACTGTTACTACTACTACTACTACTTACTACTACTACTACTTGCTACTACTACTACTACTACTACTACTACTACTACTACTACTACTAACTACTACTGCTACTACTACCACCATTACTTACTACTACTACTATTACTACTGCTACTACTACTACTACGCCGTTGCTGTTGCTGCTGCTGCTACCACCGCCATTTGCTACTACTACTACCACCATTACTACTGCTACTACTACTACTACTACTAGCTGTAGTACGCAGTAGTAG
>JAXRKP010000757.1:0-10000 GCA_037039925.1 Doris montereyensis | reverse complement strand
ATATGAATTAGGGAACAACAAGAAGAAGAAAAATGAAAAGAACAAAGGAAGACAAAAAAAAAAAGAAAGGAAGAAAAAAGGAAAGCATCAAGAGATGAATAAAATTCCGCTAGTGCACTTTTGATCTGCATCTTTTTTTTTTCTTTTTTTTTCTTACTTCGGATGGATTATTATTCTACTATTTTCTACGTCGATGAATTTGAAATCCCTCACATCCTCGACAAAGGCGTTTAATCTGAGAATAATACGGCCTGCGTGACTCGGGGATGAAACCATGACCTCTCAGAGCCAAAGCTAACGGCCTTCGCAGGCAGCGATCTGCTAAATGAAGAGATCTCCTACTTAATTACCCCGGATAATTGTATTGACGGCTCTAATTGAGGCTTCACCGGATTGTTTACAAAACAATGACTGATGCGTGCGTGATGGTGTGGATTGTCGTCAGATGAATGTCTGTCTTATAGCGGTTGGAATGATTTGCTTTTGGAGCGCCTGTAGCGGGGGGCGCTGCATCGCGTGTGAACCGGTGCATTGGTATTCAGAGACCGCGCACAAGAGTATTAACTCCCTTTATGACTTCAAAGAGGTGGACAACGAAGAGTCAAAGGCTGTGGAAATTAATCTTCTCTCTGTCTCTGTCTGTCAGTCTGTCTGTTTGTCTGTCTGTCTCCGTCTCTCTGTCTCTGTCTCTGTCTGTTTGGTTGTCTGTCTGTCTGTCTGTCTGTCTGTCTGTCTGTCTCTCTCTCTCTCTCTCTCTCTCTCTCTCTCTCTCTCTCTCTCTCTCTGTCTGTCTCTGTCTCTCTCTCTCTCTCTCTCTCTCTCTCTCTCTCTCTCTCTCTCTCTCTCTGTCTCTCTCTCTCTCTCTCTCTCTCTCTCTCTCTCTCTCTCTCTCTCTCTCCGCATGTCTCTCTGTCTATCTATATGCATGTCTCTTCTCTCTCTCTCTGTCCGCATGTATGTATCTCTATATGCTGTCTCTTCATCTCTCTCTCTCTCTCTCTCTCTCTCTCTCTCTCTCTCTCTCTCTCTCTCTCTCTCTCTCTCTCTCTCTCTCTCTCTCTCTCTCTCTCTCTCTCTCTCTCTCTCTCTCTCTGTCTGTCTGTCTGTCTGTCTGTCTGTCTCTCTCTCTCTCTCTCTCTCTCTCTCTCTCTCTCTCTCTCTCTCTCTCTCTCTCTCTCTCTCTCTCTCTCTCTCTCTCTCTCTGTCTCTCTCTCTGTCCGTATGTATGTCTGTCTATCTGTATGCCTGTCTCTCCATCTCTCTATCTCTTTATCTCTCTGTCTACCTGTCTCTATCTATCTGTCTGTCTGTATGTATGTATATGTGTGTCTGATTTTTCTCTGTCTGTCTGTTTGTCTGTCTGTCTGTCTGTCTGTCTGTCTGTCTCTCTCTCGCTCTCGCTCTCTCTCTCTCTCTCTCTCTCTCTCTCTCTCTCTCTCTCTCTCTCTCTCTCTCTCTCTCTCTCTCTCTCTCTCTCTCTCTCTCTCTCTCTCTCTCTCTCTCTTTCTTCTGTCTCTCCCAATCTCTTATGACCAATATGGATATATTGATGATACCAAATGATATGCTATGTTACATCAATGGTACTCAATATCGATACACAAAAGAAAAGTCAAGATGATGTAGAATTCTACCATAAGGTGCTTCATTCATTCGTAAACAAAATATCATTATTATGAAGGCCAGAGTGGAAAATGATGAAAGTCATACTTGACTTATCCCCTTAGTATATTGTCCATGTGGCTTAGTTCATTCTCCTGAAGTTTCAAGTGATAAAAACAACAAACGACAACAAAACGCTCACAGTCCCGATCTAGGTAACATTCATAAAAACAAAAAGTGCATTCAATGTTAAAACGACCAAATCTTTAAATTAAGAATTTGATGGGTTTTTTTTTCAAAAGCGAAGGATGACTCCATGTTCGTTTTCCCATTGTGGTTTTAATCGCAAGTACCAGTGTTAACATTTATTTGTTTTAAAAACCCCGCCAACCCCGCAATAAAAACCCAAACAACAACAACAACAACAATAAAATAATGATGAAGAAACACAATGTATACAGGTCGTTAACTTATAATTGAATTGTCGTAACTGCATTTTTAACGATTTTTGCCACTCCTCAATTTTTCCAAGTCTTACACAATGTTTCTTACCGAATTCGATCTACGTCTGTCACACATTTCACTAAGATAAGACAAGACAAGACAAGAAAGATAACAAGACAAGATAAGATAAGACAAGACAAGATAAGATAAGACAAGATAAGATAAGATAAGATAAGATAAAAGACAAGATAAGATAAGAAGATAAGACAAGAAATATAAGACAAGACTAACAAGATAAGACAAGACAAGATAAGATAAAGATAAGATAAGATAAGATAAGATAAGATAAGACAAGACAAGATAATACAAGATAAGATAAGATAAGATAAGACAAGACAAGACAAGACAAGACAAGATAAGATAAGATAAGATAAGATAAGATAAGATAAGATAAGATAAGATAAGACAAGATAAGATAAGACAAGACAAGATAAGATAAGATAAGATAAGATAAGACAAGACAAGATAAGAAAGATAAGATAAGATAAGATAAGACAAAGATAAGATAAGATAAGACAAGACAAGACAAGACAAGACAAGATAAGATAAGACAAGATAAGATAAGACAAGAAAGACAAGATAAGATAAGATAAGATAAGATAAGACAAGATAAGATAAAGATAAGATAAGATAAGATAAAGACAAGATAAGATAAGATAAGATAAGATAAGAAGATAAGATAAGACAAGACAAGACAAGATAAGATAAGATAAGATAAGATTGAGCTAATGTTCACAGTAAATAATCAAAACAAAAACAAAAAAATAATATAAACGCAAGATATATGATATATAGATATGTGGGCTATGGATTTACGGATCAGCCTGTATAACTGTGAACCATTATATTTCTTGGGCTATAAGAAAAACTGTTGCAAGAACGAAATATGCAAGTGGATGATGAGAATACCATAGTGTCATGTAACAGACTATACCGCCAAGGGTTGGTCCTTTGCTTTGGTGAGTTGATTCAAATTTGCAGAGGCGAGTAGTAGGTCAAAGTTTAAAACAGACAACGTGAACTCAAGAAGACAAAAATAATAATACATTATAATAGTAATACTAAATAACAGATTGATATCAGTACTGTGTAATTTATTGCCCTTCTGCTTCATCCAAAACATATCAGTGACACTTTCAAACGATGGAAACAATCGTTCCATTACCACATCATTATCTCCACAACGCCATCTCCACAATCCCACAAGCCACGTCGTTCAATTGAGAGACCTGTCAAAGACAGTCTCAGCCACCACACCAAGTCCGTAACTCCTATCCAAAGTCATTATTGAAGGCGGCCAATCCCATTTCCCTCCCCTTGTCACTCAACTAGTCCCAAGGTAATGAAAAAGAGAGAATCTTCCCCAAACATCATTCCGACGACTATGTAGCCTCATTTTTCAACCGTTTTTTGACAAAGAGCCGCTGGCTAAATTACCCTCTATAAATTAACCCCTTACACGCGGCCTCTCCGAAGTTTCAATTGAGGAGAAGTCGATTATCGCCCCCAGAAAGTTACACACACACACACACACACACACACACGCGCGCACACACAGAAAGAGCCGATGATGGTGGCCTGATGAAGCTGCCGTGACCGGGCTGTTGTAGTCGATGAGGATCTGAACCGCTACTTGTACTTGTACTCTGTCTGTCAATGCGGGCCGCGAAAGAAATTTTCTCTCTTCAACTCCCCCGGTAAGAGCGCATGGGAATGGAAGGATTTGCATAATTTCGCAATCGTTTTTATTCACCACTGTTATCTTTTCTGTTATATTGTTGTAAATTGTTGGGGTTGGGGCGGGGGCGTTATTGTAGTCGTTGCCTGGCTGCTGCTCTTGTTATTTTGTATTTGTTGGTCGTTGTTGTTGTTATTGTTTGTTTGTTTCTTGTTAATATTGCTGTATTGTTTTCCAATGGCTCATCTGCAACTATTGAAATTGTCTTTGTCGTGATCTGATTGGACAACGTGCTGATGGCTTTCATGAAATTCTAAGCATGGAAGTGTGGGGAGTGGACGGGTGGTGGGGGTGTGGACGGGGGGGGGGGTGTGGAAGGGGTGGTTGCCAGTAAGCCAAGGTCTTGCAAGATGATTTATTGAATTTTGATGTGATTATTTACTCAATCCATAGTTGGAATTTGATGTGATAATGAACTCAATCCATAGTTGAATTTTGATGTGATTATTAACTCAATCCATAGTTGAATTTTGATGTGATTATTAATTCAATTCATAGTGGAAATTTGATGTGATTATTAACTTAATCCATAGTTGAAATTTGATGTGATTATTAATTCAATCCATAGTTGGAATTGTATGTGATTATTAACTCAATCCATAGTTCAAATTTGATGTGATTGTTAACTCAATCCATAGTTGGAATTGTATGTGCTTATTAACTCAACCCATAGTTGGAATTTGATGTGGTTATTAAGTCAATTCATATACGGACACCAGAAACGATACACGGAATTTCTCAAGGATTTCCCCCAGGATCATGTGATTCCTCAGTCCTGTTTTCGACTGGCACAACTTAATACCATACACTTTCATTTCAGGTGATCTCTTTGATAAATTGATTGATTTTATGAGGCAAATGCCTTAGCCCGTCGGGTTTGGGATTGCCAAGTTCTACGTTCAAATCCTGACAGTAATGCGTGTGTTGTGTTCCTCAAAAAACCATGTTCACACACACATACATTCAAATCCAGCCACTGGAAAACACAAAAACGGAGGTCATAGTAGTACCTCAACCCCCATTGGAAAACAGAAAATGGATGTCATAGTAGTACCACAACCACCCATTGGAAAACAGAAAATGGATGTCATAGTAGTACCTTACACCCATTGGAAAACAGAAAATGGATGTCATAGTACTACCTTATAACACCCATTGGAAAACAGAAAATGGATGTCATAGTAGTACCTTACAACCACCTATTGGAAAACAGAAAATGGATGTCATAGTAGTACCTTACAACCACCCATTGGAGGAAAAATGGATGTCATAGTAACCACCCATTGGAGAACCTTCCAACCTTCCACCACCCATTGGAGAACAGAAAATGGATGTCATACCTTCCAACCACCCATTGGAGAACAGAAAATGGATGTCATACCTTCCAACCACCCATTGGAGAACAGAAAATGGATGTCATAGTAGTACCTTCCAACCACCCATTGGAAAACAGAAAATGGATGTCATAGTAGTACCTTCCAACCACCCATTGGAAAACAGAAAATGGATGTCATAGTAGTACCCTCCAACCACCCATTGGAAAACAGAAAATGGATGTCATAGTAGTACCTTCCAACCACCCATTGGAGAACAGAAAGCAATGGATGTCATACCTTCCAACCACCCATTGGAAAACAGAAAATGGATGTCATACCTTCCAACCACCCATTGGAAAACAGAAAATGGATGTCATACCTTCCAACCACCCATTGGAAAACAGAAAATGGATGTCATACCTTCCAACCACCCATTAGTACCTTCCAACCACCCATTGGAAAACAGAAAATGGATGTCATACCTTCCAACCACCCATTGGAAAACAGAAAATGGATGTCATAGTAGTACCTTCCAACCACCCATTGGAAAACAGAAAATGGATGTCATAGTAGTACCTTCCAACCACCCATTGGAAAACAGAAAATGGATGTCATAGTAATACCTTCCAACCACCCATTAGAAAACAGAAAATGGATGTCATAGTAGTACCTTCCAACCACCCATTAGAAAACAGAAAATGGATGTCATACCTTCCAACCACCCATTAGAAAACAGAAAATGGATGTCATACCTTCCAAACACCCATTGGAAAACAGAAAATGGATGTCATACCTTCCAACCACCCATTGGAAAACAGAAAATGGATGTCATAGTAATACCTTCCAACCACCCATTAGAAAACAGAAAATGGATGTCATAGTAGTACCTTCCAAACTCCCATTGGAGAACAGGAAATGGATGTCATAGTGGTACCCCGCAGCCACCCATTGAGTATCTTTGAATTACAGTGCTCTCCCTTGAGAGAGAACTCAATTATGACCTCAGCTGATATGCCTCAGGACATTCGACTTCGATATTTTCTTTATTGCAGTTTTTAAACAAATGCTTTTGTTGCTGTTCTTTTTTACTCCTTTCTTTCTTCCTTATCAGTTCTCATTCTACCTTTCAGTCTATGGGTTTAGACACTTGAAATGATTTTCTTCAGGCTGCCCATGCCTGGCATCTCTGTCCTTCTATAAAGGTTACACTATTCCTATTTGATATCTCATTTATATCTTCTTCCACTTTCTCCGAGGTCTGCCGTTTGGTCTTTCATCTTGTTTCCCTACTACACATACAATAGAATATATGACAACCAACAGTTCATGTATCTGAACATAGCCATATCTATGTCACTCCAACCGTACCGATTATATATTTCAATTTGTAGAGACCCGTTGTGCAGGAATCTGATTTTGATTGTGAACTAAGAGATGAAAAGAAAATGCCGCGTCAAATCCGCTATCCCCACCCAAGACCACAGAGAGATTACCAGTTGAGTTCCTAGCTGATCCCAATCCATCCTCATCAGACTCAGACGTGAGTGTGTGGAAGAGTGAGAGTTGTCTCCACTTGATGATCGTAGCTCTCCATCGATTCCGACAGGTGGCTCTCTGGGCTCCTAACCGTTAACGAGTTGTAACGAGCTCGTGGCCGGACGAGCCCCTCAGCCAGGTTTTACGTTCACGAGCTAACGACACCGCCCATACTTCTTCCTCCATCGACTGCAGCTTAAAGGATTTTAGTACCTACGCTAACGTGATCAAATTGTACGTTCTTGAAAGGAGATCTAAAGCAATAAACACAAAGAGAGAGAGAGAGAGAGAGAGAGAGAGAGAGAGAGAGAGAGAGAGAGAGAGAGAGAGAGAGAGAGAGAGAGAGAGAGAGAGAGAGAGAGAGAGAGAGAGAGAGAGAGAGAGAGAGAGAGAAGAGAGAAGAGAGAGGGGGAAATGAGAGGTAGAATGAGAGAGAGAGAGAAAGAGAGAGAGAGAGAGAGAGAGAGAGAGAGAGAGAGAGAGAGAGAGAGAGAGAGAGAGAGAGAGAGAGAGAGAGAGAGAGAGAGAGAGAGAGAGAGAGAGAGAGAGAGAGAGAGAGAGAGAGAGAGAGAGAGAGACAGACAGACAGACAGACAGACAGACAGACAGACAGACAGACAGATCGAGGGATACCTGAGTTCGGATTATAACGATCGATGTTAGACTCAGAACTGGTTTACTCTACGTTGTCACACACAAACGTCGTGACTTGAAGACACTACATTTAAATGTGAAGATAATTTTATTCCAGGTTGTGAACTCTACTGTTCCAGTACTATTGGTTTATCTTAGACATTATGAACTTTTCGTAAAGTCAGAATCTACTACCCTGTTTGTCTTCTCGGATAGGAAGTCTGCCTCTTTTTGTTGTTTGTTATTATTGTTGTTGTTGTTGTAGATTTACTCTTTTCTTTGTCTGCATGTATGTATACCTCAATTACTTTCTTCAGCTTTATTAAATCCCCATAGGAACAAAGATAAGACAAATACAAGGAATAGACAGACACAAATCCTGGCCACCATTGGGATCAAATACGTGACCTCTTCGTCGTCACTCATTGCATCGCCATGAAAAGAGAGTGCTACCAACCAAACTGACTACACTCCTTAAAAGGAGTTTCATTAACAAGGACTTTCTCACGAATCCAATCATGACTAGCAAAATAAGGAGCTTAGTTAGCTCGGTTGGTAGCATGCTATCTTTTCAAATGCAGACGGAAATATCGCGAGTTCGATTCCCACGGTGGCCAGGATCTGTTTTTGTTTATTTCTTATATTTGTCTCGTCTTTGTTCCTATGGGCTTTAATCTTATTCAATATGTCATTCCATTCACAATCACATTCATTCTTAAAAAACATGTGATTACAATAAGTATTATTATTATTATTATTATTATTATTATTATTATTATTATTATTATTATTATTATTATTATTATTATTATTATTATTATTATTATTATTATTATTATTATTATTATTATTATTATTATTATTATTATTATTATTATTATAATTATGATTATTATTTTTATGACAACTTTGAGTTGTGTACGTCTACCAAACTAAAAAGAAAATGAAATTTTCATTTCAAGCTTTCTTATGAACGTAACAGTTCTACATAAGAACAATTACAGGTAGAATACTACCTCTATAATTATTGTAGATTATGATATGACATAAAAGTCAATGAACTAAAACCTGGGTGTATCACTAGTATCAGATTAAATTAAAACGAAATGAAATTACGCTTGGCGAAATCAGAAACATTTCCCGCTTCTCGACAAGTGTAACATATCATGGCAGAAAGCTGATTGCTAGCATGTCTTTGTTAGTGATATCTAACAGATGGCAAAGATCTGACTTGTCAATCACGTATTTCGCATGAGCACGAACAAAGCCAAATAAGACATTCACCCCATATCGAATGGACAGCAATTACAGATAATCTCTTGGTCATACTATTGGTCTACGTGGAGCTATTTATATGCCTCTGACAGGAAATGGTGACAATAATAGATGTCATCAGCCTTTCTGAATTTTTTTCTTCCATTAAGTCGAAGTCCACTGAATGGACATTTTCGAAGGTCATCGTAACGGTTATCTTTGTCACTACTTCCAGCCAACAAGTTCATTAAGTCTATGTTTAACAGACTTCTTTTTCTGCTTCTATGTTTAATAGACTTTTGTTTCTGCATCTATGTTTAATAGACTTTTGTTTCTGCGTGTAGGTTTAATAGACTTTTGTTTCTGCGTCTATGTTTAATAGACTTTTGTTTCTGCGTCTATGTTTAACAGACTTTTGTTTCTGCGTCTATGTTTAATAGACTTCTATTTCTGCGTGTAGGTTTAACAGACTTCTATTTCTGCATCTAGGTTTAACGTTCTAGCTCAGCGTCTAGGTTTAACAGATTTCTATTTCTGCGCCTATGTTTAACAGATTTCTATTTCTGCGTCTATGTTTAACAGACTTCTATTTCTGCGTCTAGGTTTAACAGACTTCTAGCTCTGCATCTAGGTTTAACATACTTCTTTTTCTGCATCTAGGCATAACAGACTTCTATTTCTGCGTCTAGGTTTAACAGACTTCTATTTTTGCGTCTAGGTTTAACAGACGTCTATTTCTGCGTCTAGGTTTAACAGACTTATAACTCTGCGTCTATGTTCAGCTTACCTTTTGCTTTGTGTCAATCTTTAACAGACTTCTAGCTCTGCGTCTACGTCTAACAGTAACAGATTTCTTTTTCTGCAACTAGGTTTAATAGACTTCTATTTCTGCGTCTAAGTTTAACAGACTTCTTTTTCTGCATCTAGGTTTAACAAACTTCTATTTCTGTGTCTATGTTTAACATATTTCTATTTCTGCGTCTAGTTTAACAGCCTTCTAGCTCTGCGTCTAGATTTAACAAACTTCTATTTCTGCGTCTAGGTTTAACAGATTTCTATTTCTGCGTCTAGGTTTAACAGATTTCTAATTTAGCGTCTATGTTTAACAAACTTCTTTTTCTGGGTTTAAGTTTAACAAACTTCTTTTTCTGCGCTTAAGTTTAACAGACTTCTATTTTTGCGTTCAGGATTAACAGACTTCTATTTCTGCGTCTAAGTTAAAAAAATACTTCTAGCTCTACAATGCTACACTCGCCATGTGTCGTACTTCCAGCGGCTTTCAGCTCTCGTGATCATGGGGTATGCGATACTTCTCATTACGAATTAGTTGCGCACGTCGCCATAGCGTGGGAATTTATCCTCTCGCAAGTTAATCACCCTCTCCTTCGCCTTCTGATTAATGATAGCTCTCATCAGA